>CM072511.1:167695277-167778680 GCA_036898135.1 Oncomelania hupensis
CATGTGTCCAGCGCTGACTGCTATTCCAACATCCCAGTGTGCACTAATGTATCGTTAATCTGAAGTGTAACGCTATTGAACTGTGTGTTTTACAACTCAGAGACTTGGAGTTTAAGATCTGATATTGACAACTAGACTACGGCAATCTAGTTGTCAGTATCAGATCTCAAAACCGGCTGAGGCAATTTTGTTGAGTGTTGGTATAGAGTACTGAAATCTGGAAAGTTTTATTTCAGGAAGACCAGCCAAAAGTCAGTTACAGGAATCAAGTGGAGATAGAATGAAAGAGACAGCAAGCTTGTTGGCGGCATCTGTAGTAAGATACTGGCGTCTTTTGCTCCAGTCTTCGAAGATGGAAATACAGAACTTGGCACAAATCATTTTTTTGCGTCTCCATTGACAAGCTCTGACCCAGATGTATACCTAGATTCCGGACATACTTTGAAATTCGATGTTAGTTAGTTAGTTAGTTATTCATAGCTTACAGGGTCCAGCGGACTGCAAAGAGCCGAATCAGGACCACAAAATCAAGACCACAACTTCGCTGAAAGAGGACTCGCCCCTGATTTCCAGAAAGTGGGGATACTATTTATACTGAAACCCCCGGAACCCCCACGGGGGAGCTGGAAATTTTATGTGATGGTCTGAAACAGACATTGAGCGAGTTGAGGTCTGCTGCGGTCTGCTCTGTGAACCAATCAAGATGAGCTCTGTCTTTTCGTCATTCATTTTCAGTTTGTTCCTGCTCACCCAGCGGACCACGGAACTGATGCATTCAAACTTGTCATGGGCAAGGGCAGGAACCCCTGAATCTATAACCATAGTGATGTTACAATTTGGCAACTTGCATATAGACTATCTATGACCATATTGATGTTGTTACAATTTGGCAACTTGCATAAAGACTCTCTATAACCACATTGATGTTGTTACAATTTGACAACTTGCATATAGACTATCTATAACCACATTGATGTTGTTACAATTTAGCACCTTATATGTTATTTATAACTATAGTGATGTTTTTTATTACAATTTGTCACCGTACATGTACTTATAGCCATAGTGATGTTGTTACAGTTTAGCACCTTCACAATTTGGCACCTTATATATATCTATAACCCAGGGTGGGGAACTCTCCTCGGATCCGCTGATTTCAGAGGAAATCGGCAGCCATTTCAGAGGGAAAAAAAAGAGTTCAGAGGAAAAAAAATTTGTCCGTTTCCGAATCCAGTAGACCTATTATTACAAGTACCCATCCGTGTCCACCTTTTACTTTCTCATTGCTAGAACGGGCCCGCTAGAACTGAATGCGTGCAGCATCTCCCCGCCCGCTCTTGTTGATTCTTACGACCACATAAACGCGACTTGCTTAGAGCGGGCGAAATGGTGTTGAACGCGTTTTCGGCTGTTATCATGGCGTGTGTGTCCAGAATAGTTCAGCGCGGGGATATTTTTGAAGAGGGGACCATTGCCAATAAATGGAAGTGGGAGTGAATTAACAAAACAAAAATTGAAGACGAGGACCAGCGAATCGGTGACTGCTTTCGGAAAATAGATAGGAGTGGCACAGCTCGATGCATCTTTTGCAACAAGGAGCTGAGCTACGCAAATCGTGGCTTGTCGACTCTGGTCGAGCACATGCTGACCAAAATGCATCAACACGCAATGAAAGCCACAAAACAGCAGGGCCGACTTCCAGGTAGGCTTTTATTTTTAATTTATACACATACCTTTTTCCTTACGGTTGTTGAATAATTTATTGTGCACGGGATGTTGATGGGAGTAAGAAACGATTGGCAGGGGAAGGGTCAAGGGGAGGTAGTAGGTTAGTAGAATAGGCCTATTATAGGACTTCTAGATCTAGCAGGCATAGAACGACTTCCCTGTTTTAAAATGGGATTAAATAGATCGGAAGAAGAATAAGATTGGGAGGGGAAGGGCTAATTGAAGTAGGTTAAAAAAAGCATAATGATAGGTCTTTTAGATCTAGCAGTTTAGACTTGTAAACAACACTGTTTTCAAGCGCAATTTGTAGAACACACTTATTATCTTTTTTGGGTTGGTTCAGTTCACTATACATTTACTGCACTGTTACTATGCCACTCTTGGTATGGCTTAAAAACGTGCACATTTTCCGGGGGGCTTTGCCCCCCTGGACCCCCTACAAGGGCCCTGCACCTTGACCCCGCCGGGGCCTAGGCGGCCCCTGGACCCCGGCCTTTTCAGAGTTTTTCTCAATAAGTTGTTCCCCACTGTCTCTTGTTATAATTTGGCACCCTACATATATCTAAAGCAATGGTTGTGTTGCAGGTTTTCACGAGGCCATTGGCGACACGCTAGCACTGTCAGTGTCCACACCAAAACACCTCAACACTGTCCAGCTGTTGTCCGCAGCTGAGCAGGATCATGGTCAGTGTCAATCATAACACTATTTAACTGAGCTTGATCATGGTCAGTCATAACACCATTTAACTGAGCTTGATCATGGTCAGTGTCAGTCATAACACCATTTAACTGAGCTTGATCATGGTCAGTGTCAGTCATAACACCATTTAACTGAGCTTGATCCAGATTAATTGTTCCCCTATACGCACCAGTGTCCGAGGACTCTAATCTAAAATAAATGTTGTCCAGACTTGTGATTATGGAGACCGATCCAGATTATTGATCCTTAACCAGATTAAGGATTCATATCCAGATTATTACTAACCAGTTTAGTCCCTACCAGATTAGGGAGTACTATCTAGATTAGGGAATCTTATCCCGTTTAGGGAGTCATATCCAGATTAGGAGTCCTGTATAGAATAGGGAATCTTATCCCGTGTAGGGAGTCATATCCAGATTAGAAAGTCCTATTCAGATTAGGGAGAATTCCCGATCAAGCTGGGTTAGGTCGTTTGTATCAGCAGTTCAGTATTTGACTTTTCTGCTGAAGGTGATGGAAGCTAACTGTGCCACTATAGACAACTGTGGCACGCTGTACTTGTTGTCTCAGGCTGATTGTAACAAATATTATTGGCCTAATCATCGATTCAATGGTGGATTGGGTCCTGGTAGGTATATCATTAAGTGCCACTCGTCATAGCAACGGGGGCTACTTGTCACGGATGCGAGATGTCAAGGGTGTGACTTGTCATAGCAAAGGTTGCCACTCGTCATAGCAAAGGGGGTTACTTGTCACGGGTGCGAGGTGTCAAGAGTGCGACTTGTTAACGGTTCAGATTATCCTTGTTAACTTGGAGTATGCTCGCTTGGGGTAGGCTTACCGACTGTTGTTTCTAGATTGCTCTTTGTATAAAATTGTCAGAAAATTGTCTTTGATATTATGATTGTATTGTTGTGAGACCTAAAGCTTAAAGTTGTGATTTTCTAGCCTAAAACAGCGAGACTCGAGTTAAAAATAGCAGCATGGACATCGCCCTTATTGGTTTCTACCTGGTTTCAAATGATAAATCTTTAATGAAATTTACAATTTTAGTTATGTGCCGCTGTAGACAACCAGGGACTGACGTGTGTATTTCCTTTCCCGCATGTCCTGTTGATCTCCCACTCCACCTCTCACCAACAATCCCTAGCCTACAATCATTGGGGTAAAATGACTTTATATAAAATACACAATCCCTAGCCTACAATCATTGGGGTAAAATGTCTTTACATCAAATACACAAGCCGTAGCCTACAATCATTGGGGTAAAATGACTTTATATAAAATACACAATCCCTAGCCTACAATCATTGGGGTAAAATGTCTTTACATCAAATACACAAGCCGTAGCCTACAATCATTGCGGTAAAGAGGTCTGAGACTCTTGGAGTTTGCCAGATACAATAATCTGATACTGGCAAACACGCTTGGTCTCCACACAAAAATCCAGACAATGGACCTGGCTCAGTCCCAGTGGGGAGCATTGTAACCAGATTGACTACATCATGGTCAAGAAACGCTTCAAATCAAGCGTCAACATTGACAGGACACGCACCTTTCTTGGAGCAGGCATCGGATGTGACCACGATCTTGTGATGATGTCTTTCCGGCTCTACTTGAAGAAAGTAAACACAGCAAAATTTACCAGACTGAAGTACGTCAAAGTCCAAGGCCAACCCCTCAACACAGTGTATAGCTTTAAATATTTTGGAGCCATTGTATCAGACACTGGCTTGACACTGAGCGAAGCCATGAGGGTTACTGAGGACAGAGAAAGATAAAGTACGCTGGTTAAACGATCATCTGTGATGCCCCAACAATTTTCGAGTTACGGGATAGGATAGGATAGGATAGGATAGGATAGGATAGGATAGTAATTATTTCTTCTAGTATTTTAGCCAATGCTAGAAGCGGGTGAGCTACTGGAGGAAATGTAAGGTCTGTTCACTCCACCACACTGCCATCTTCCATCAGCTTGCGATAATGAGTTGATGGAAAACTTCTAAACACCTAGGCGTCATGACTGACGTTAAGAACAAACAAATATCATATTTCATTATCAACAGAGGCGGACATCAACTTCCTGCTGAAGATGGCGCTGGAGAAGATCGCCTTCCTGCCCTTTGGTTACCTGATTGACCAGTGGCGCTGGTCCGTCTTCTCTGGTGACACTCCACCCCAGCAGTACAACAACAAGTGGTGGCAGCTCAGGTACAGACGACATTATAATTCACGCCTATGTTATTATGTTGCTGTGTTGTTGGGCATGCTTCATTTTGATTTCAGGCAATGCTGTGTATTGTCCAACATTGCACTACGAGCACACGGGTTTGCAATAAATAAGGTTTACAATTCACGCTGGTCCGGTTAGCCCCAGTTTGCATCTTTAACATAGTGCTAGCCGGTAACACGATAGCGGGTCATGTGACAAATGTCAAGAGATTTGGAGGGGCCTAGGGCCATGTGACAAATGTCAAGAGATTTGGAGGGGCCTAGGGCCATGTGACAAATGTTAAGAGATTTGGAGGGGCCTAGGGCCATGTGACAAATGTCAAGAGATTTGGAGGGGCCTAGGGCCATGTGACAAATGTCAAGAGATTTGGAGGGGCCTAGGGCCATGTGACAAATGTCAAGAGATTTGGAGGGGCCTAGGGCCATGTGACAAATGTCAAGAGATTTGGAGGGGCCTAGGGCCCTCTTTCTCTTCCTCTCCCTCCTTTCTCCTCCATCTTCCTCCTCCCGTGAGGGTGCCAGGGGTTTCTGTAAAAATTGCACCCCCATTTCTGGAAATGTAGTGCTTTAAATTCCCACTGTCGCTGTTTTTCACCTTTGTTCTTTCTCATTCCTACTCTGTTCTATCAATCTACTATACTATCTTCTTTTTCGCTAGACCAGTCACCTACCTCTTTTTCTTTAAAACTCTTCCAAAACTCCTCATTTGTGTCTTGAGGTCTGTTGGGTCAGCTTGGGAATTTTGGACGCTTTCTGCCAAGTGGTCACCGGGGCTTTCTATGATGTTATTATTTTGCATTATAGGCATTTTATATGTATGCGTTTTGTTGATATTTTATAATGATGTTTATATTCCATTTTGCTGTTTTTTTTATAAATGGGGGTTCAATAATTTAGAGTTTAAACCCAGCGTCCCCTGCGTGGGATGCCTTTATTGTACAGTGACCGTCTGGTGGAGTGCCTTCAGTGTTACCACTAGGGTTGTTTCAGCAGATCTTTTATACGGATCAGGGATGAGTCCTCTTTCAACCAAGTTGTGGTCCTGATTCGGCTCTTTGCCGTCTGCTGGACCCTGTAAGCAATGATTAACTAACTACATGTAACTAGGGCCCGAGAAGCTTTTTTTCTTGAAAACTCTTCGGGGACAAAACTCCTCATTTGTGTGTGAGGTCTGTTAAATCAGCTTGGGAATGTTGGACGCTTTCTGCCAATTGGTCACTGGGGCTTCCTATGATGTTATTATTTAGCAATGTAGGCATTTTATATGTATGTGTTTTGTTGATATTTTATAATGAGGTTTGTGTTCTATTTTGTTTTTGTAAACGGGGGTTCGATTTAAAAAAAAAATAGAGTATAGCTTACGCGTCCCCTGGAAATTTGAATGGCTTTACTTTTTTTTTTTTTTTTCTTTTCTTAATCCTGTAAGTTAACTTTCATTGTACATGAATGCCATTAATATAATTATGTCCTCATTTAGAAATGTATAAAAAAATATGAAACATGCACAACTTTATTTTTCTTCGTCGAGACCTTTTTGTGATAGGCCTATTTATTGTACGGTGTTAGAACAGTATGCTGGCTAGTATCAACATTCTGACATTTCAGTGGCCCTGTAGGAATGTTCCTCACAAGTGGCCATAGAAAAGTTCCTATTCACACATCTGGCTTAGATTTCTGGCATTGTAAAGGGAAAACATCAGTCTTCTCCCACAGTCCTTTCTACCAGTAAGCATTCATTTCTTAGTATCTGCACGCTCTGATACAACTGGTAGTATAAGTCACAGAACTTCACTGCTATCCACAACTAAAAACTGTCTGTTGTAGCGACGTGAATTATTTATTTATTTATTTATTTATTTATTGGTCTTTTAGATCTAGCAGTTTAGATGCCGCCACTGAGATCCTTGGCAAGCACCGACCAAAGAAGAAGCCGTGGATCACACCTGAACTTTTGGATCTGTGTGATAAACGAAGAGAGTTAAAAAAGAAAAAGAACACCTCACAGGGAGCTGATGTCTACCGAAAAATCAACAATGACATCCGAAAAGGCATGCGCACAGCAAAGGAGAACTGGATAGAAGATCAATGCCAGGAAATAGAGAACAATCTGAACAAGAACAACAGCAAGAAGGCCTACCAGACTGTGAAGCGGCTGACAAGTGTTAAACAGCCCAAAGTCTCCACTATCCAAAGCAAGTCTGGCATTTGCCTTACAGAAGAACAAGAAGTCTTGGACAGATGGACAGAGTACTGCTCTGACCTTTACAACCATACACCAAATGGAGACCCATCAGTTCTAGCATGTCCCGAGAGCAGAGAAGAAGAAGAAATCCTCCCAATTCTCCGGGAAGAAGTTGAGGCAGCAGTGCAATCGCTGAAGAAAGGGAAGTCAGCGGGAGTGGACTACATACCAGCGGAACTGCTACAAGCAGGAGGAGAAGCGATGACTGATGCTCTCACCATTATCTGTAACAAGATCTGGCAGAGTGGGGAATGGCCTACACCATGGACCCAGTCGCTTGTCATCACTCTTCCCAAAAAAGGTAACCTTCAGGAGTGTGAAAATTACCGCACCATCAGCCTCACCAGCCATCCCAGCAAGGTCCTCCTGAAAATAATACTCAACAGGTTGAAACCACAAGCTGAACAAATCATAGCTGAAGAACAAGCAGGATTCATGGCAGGGCGAAGTACCACTGAACAGATTTTCAACCTCAGAATAATCTGTGAGAAATACCTACAGCACCAACAACATCTATATCATGTGTTCATAGACTTCAAGAAGGCATTTGACCGAGTCTGGCATGCAGCTCTATGGGCAACCATGAAAGTGTACAACATCAGCCCTAAAATTATAGAAGTCATCAAAAGCCTGTATGACAAGGCTACCAGTGCAGTCCTCCATAACAGCGTCATCGGGAACTGGTTCAGAACAACAATCGGTGTGCGTCAAGGATGCCTACTCTCTCCAACACTCTTCAACATCTTCCTAGAGCGCATCATGTCAGATGCTCTTGCAGATCACGAAGGCACAGTCAGCATAGGGGGCAGAGCAATCTCCAATCTTCGTTTTGCGGATGATATTGATGGATTGGCTGGAGAGGAACAAGAACTTGAACAGCTTGTACAGAGGCTTGACACCACCTCCAGAGCTTATGGAATGGAAATAAGTGCAGAGAAGACCAAAATGATGACCAACAACACTAATGGCATCAACACGGACATCAAAGCCCAAGGCCAATCCCTCAACACAGTGCACAGCTTCAAATATTTAGGAGCCATTGTGTCAGACAATGGGTCTCGACAGGAAGTCCTCTCCAGGATCGCACAAACAACTGCTGCCCTGACAAGGTTGAAGCCCATTTGGAAAGACAGAACCATCAGTCTACATTCCAAAGTAAGACTGCTGCGCTCTCTGGTCATCTCCATCTTCCTATATGCTTGCGAAGCATGGACCCTCACAGCAGATCTCCAACGAAGAATACAAAGCATGGAGATGAGGTGCTACAGAAGACTTCTGTGCATTTCCTATACCCAACACATCACCAACGACGAAGTCCGACAGACCATCACACAAGCCATTGGACAACACGATGACCTGCTCACAGTGGTGAAGAAATGGAAACTCCGATGGTATGGCCACGTCACCAGATCATCAGTCCTTGCAAAGACCATTCTGCAAGGCACAGTGCAAGGAGGTAGAAGAAGGGGGAGACCAAAAAAGAGGTGGGAGGACAACATTCGAGAATGGACTGGTTTGACACTGAGCGAAGCCATGAGGGCTGCTGAGGACAGAGAAAGATGGAGTAAGCTGGTTAAACGATCATCTGTGGTGCCCCTACGACCTTCGGGTTATGGGACAGGATAGGATAGGATAGGATTGATTTATTTATTTATTTTCGGTGTTTTTGAGAAGGTTGGACTACAAACACATAGGTATCATCAATGACGACTTCATCGTGTCTTCTTTGTGTTATCACGTGGTGTATTAATCCTAGCTAATATTATATAACTTCCACATTTGATGCTATGGGCAGGTGTAAGTTCCAGGGCATCTCCGCCCCAGTGTCCCGCGACAGTGACGACTTCGATCCAGGCGCCAAATACCACGTTCCAGCCAACACACCTTACATACGGTAAGTGACGTCATACTGATCCACTTGGCGACCCAGCCGGTCCCACCATCCGACGCCCGCTGTTAGTACAGTCTATCAGTTACCCATTGACAGCTCCCGCATTGAGGGCTGGAAAGTTCTTTGCCTATATAATCACTTGTATAGAGCACTTTACTAGCTCAACAGCCGCTTAAGACACTGGCTGATGCATGATCTAACTCGAGGCGCCCACCTGCAGCCTTTTGGCGCGTAGTTTGACGCCCAGACGACTGAGCACAACGCTAGGCGACCGGGATTGTGGAGAAGTGACCTAGTTTGTGCTGAATGTATTGGTGAAGCCGGCACGCATCCGTCTAGTCTAGGACATGAGCGTCAGGATCTTTAAAGTCGATGAAATGCGTGCGTGCACAGACTTTTGTGCGAGCGTTGTGGCCAAGTGGGCTAAGGCAGGACTAACTTGCCTTGTCCACAAGCCAGAAACCAATGGCTCCTGACAGGTGTGGGTTCGAGCCACCATCTGGGCGTTATGTTTCTCCGAATATTATTTACTTTCGACTCGGGCAACTTCTCGGGGGTTTTCTCCGGGTACTCCGGTTTGCTCCCTCAGCAAAAATTTCAAAAATTCACAAATAATGTTAGGTAGGTAGGGTTTGGGCGTGCCACTGGCTGCGACTACGCCTTCCCCGGGGGAGGCGGCCCAGAGTTTCCCGATAAAAAGGGATAATAAACTGCAGCAAAAAAAATAGACCTCGGCTTATGCTCTCATTAAAAAGTGCACGGCTTCAAATATTTAGGAGGAATTGTATCAGACAATGGGTCCCGACAGGACGTCCTCTCCAGGATAGCACAAACAACTGCTGCCCTGACAAGGTTGAAGCCTATTGGGAAAAATAGGATATCAGTCCAAGGTAGACTCTAAGGTTTGCTGCGCTTCCTTGTCATCTCCATCTTCCTATACTCATGGAAACATGGACCCTCACAGCAGATCTACAACGATGATTACAAAGCATGGAGATGAGGTGCTATAGAAGACTTCTATACCCAGCACATCACCAACGACGAAGTCCGACAGACCATCACACAAGCCATTGGGCAACACGATGACTTAGGAATACTCACCGTAGTGAAGAAACGGAAACTCCGATGGTATGGCCACATTAGGCCTTGCAAATACTATCTGACATCGTGCAAAACACGGTGCTAGAAGGCAGAAAGAGGGAGACAGAAAAAGAGGGGGGAAGACAACACTCGAGAATGGACTGACTTGACACTTAGTGAAGCCATGAGGACTGCTGAGGAAAGGGAAAGATTGAGTACGCTGGTTAAACGATCATCTATGGTGCCCCAACGACTTTCTTGTTACGGGATAGGATGGTAGTTGTATGTGTGTTCTTCAGGCAGTATGAGAATAGGCCTAAATCCTATGCTCATTATGATTACATCCTTACAGCTGGACCGCATGGTTTTGCTGCTGTTCCTCGCGCTAATCTTGCGCTAAATGGAAGGAGATTATTACACGGTTTCAGATTGTGGGTCAACCGAAAATTTTAAAACGGATGAAGGTCGGTGCCAACAGTAATGTGGAGGAACAGAAACGCAGTCTAAAACAATTTGATTCTAAACGCCCCAACCGCCATTTTACCCACTGGCGTGTTCACACACAATAACGCATTTTTCGGCTTCCCGAGAAATCGCAATGACATCGAAATGGTTGATGACGTACTTCCTCTGGCGATGGCATCACAAGAAAGGCTAGCTGTTGCAGCGGGAATAATTCAATGAAATCAGTGTTAGTGTATTACAGGACACGGGAATAATTCAATGAAATCAGTGTTAGTGTATTACAGGACACGGGAATAATTCAATGAAATCAGTGTTAATGTATTACAGGGCACGGGAATAATTCAATGAAATCAGTGTTAGTGTATTACAGGACACGGGAATAATTCAATGAAATCAGTGTTAGTGTATTACAGGACACGGGAATAATTCAATGAAATCAGTGTTAGTGTATTACAGGACACGGGAATAATTCAATGAAATCAGTTTTAGTGTATTACAGGACACGGGAATAAGTCAATGAAATCAGTGTTAGTGTATTACAGGACACTGGAATAATTCAATGAAATCAGTTTTAGTGTATTACAGGACACGGGAATAATTCAATGAAATCAGTGTTAGTGTATTACAGGACACGGGAATAATTCAATGAAATCAGTTGTAGTGTATTACAGGACACGGGAATAATTCAATGAAATCAGTGTTAGTGTATTACAGGACACGGGAATAAGTCAATGAAATCAGTGTTAGTGTATTACAGGACACGGGAATAATTCAATGAAATCAGTTGTAGTGTATTACAGGACACGGGAATAATTCAATGAAATCAGTGTTAGTGTATTACAGGACACGGGAATAATTCAATGAAATCAGTGTTAGTGTATTACAGGACACGGGAATAATTCAATGAAATCAGTTTTAGTGTATTACAGGACACGGGAATAAGTCAATGAAATCAGTGTTAGTGTATTACAGGACACTGGAATAATTCAATGAAATCAGTTTTAGTGTATTACAGGACACGGGAATAATTCAATGAAATCAGTGTTAGTGTATTACAGGACACGGGGATAATTCAATGAAATCAGTTGTAGTGTATTACAGGACACGGGAATAATTCAATGAAATCAGTGTTAGTGTATTACAGGACACGGGAATAAGTCAATGAAATCAGTGTTAGTGTATTACAGGACACGGGAATAATTCAATGAAATCAGTTGTAGTGTATTACAGGACACGGGAATAATTCAATGAAATCAGTGTTAGTGTATTACAGGACACGGGAATAATTCAATGAAATCAGTGTTAGTGTATTACAGGACAGATTATCGGACGTGATAATGACAGATTATCCTCCTTGAATTGGCGAGAAAACGTGCACTATCGTAAGTGTCGCCATTTTAAAAGTGTGTACATGATAAACGCCGTTTGATTGGCCATCTGCCAGCTGATTCGTTCACAGGCTGTGAAGTCCGTAGGCCTCGCCTCAATTACATACTATACGTAGAAGGTACACCACTCGTCAACGTCCTGTTTACGACTGACCCCCCCCCCCCCCCCCCCCCCCAAAACGCCTTTCCTATCTTTTATGTCCACTTCAAACTCAAACGGAGGGGCCAGACGAATCACAAACACTCATAGCAACACATTCGTATCACTTCCAACGATGTCGGCTCCAAATTCACTGCGAATTTGTTTAAAAAACACAGTCACATAAGCTGGTTCGAATTTGGACACGACGCCGCGAGTCGATCCCAATATAATAGCAACTGCTTTACGACCTTTCATTGGTCGCCTAAGAATATGCGCTGTTAGGCCTAATGAAGGGCGGACTACTCTAGTGATATCAACAAAATGATCGTTGGAGACTTTATATCGCTAGAGTATGTATAGTATGTAATTGAGACAGGCCTACGGACTTCACAGCCTGTGATTAGTTCAAAGATTACATCTGCCGGAAATAAAAGACACAATCCAACTAGGCAGAGAACTTAGGTAGTCAAAGTTTATAGTTATAGAGTACAAAGTTTATAGTTATAGAGTACAAAGTTTATAGTTATACAGTACAAAGTTTATAGTTATAGAGTACAAAGTTTATAGTTATAGAGTACAAAGTTTATAGTTATAGAGTAAAAAGTTTATAGTTATACAGTACAAAGTTTATAGTTATACAGTACAAAGTTTATAGTTATAGAGTACAAAGTTTATAGTTATAGAGTACAAAGTTTATAGTTATACAGTACACAGTTTATAGTTATACAGTACAAAGTTTATAGTTATACAGTACAAAGTTTATAGTTATACAGTACAAAGTTTATAGTTATACAGTACAAAGTTTATAGTTATACAGTACAAAGTTTATAGTTATAGAGTACAAAGTTTATAGTTATAGAGTACAAAGTTTATAGTTATACAGTACAAAGTTTATAGTTATACAGTACAAAGTTTATAGTTATACAGTACAAAGTTTATAGTTATACAGTACAAAGTTTATAGTTATACAGTACAAAGTTTATAGTTATACAGTACAAAGTTTATAGTTATACAGTACAAAGTTTATAGTTATACAGTACAAAGTTTATAGTTATAGAGTACAAAGTTTATAGTTATACAGTACAGAGTTTATAGTTATACAGTACAAAGTTTATAGTTATACAGTACAAAGTTTAAAGTTATACAGTACAAAGTTTATAGTTATACAGTACAAAGTTTATAGTTATACAGTACAAAGTTTATAGTTATACAGTACAAAGTTTATAGTTATACAGTACAAAGTTTATAGTTATACAGTACAAAGTTTATAGTTATACAGTACAGAGTTTATAGTTATACAGTACAAAGTTTATAGTTATACAGTACAAAGTTCTGCATCTAATTTTAAGTTGTGAAGAGTTGATTGTGCAGCCATCCGGTGAAGTCGTTCAACAGGCAGCTCTTTTAC
Source organism: Oncomelania hupensis (assembly GCA_036898135.1). NCBI lineage: Eukaryota > Metazoa > Mollusca > Gastropoda > Littorinimorpha > Pomatiopsidae > Oncomelania > Oncomelania hupensis. The sequence continues at coordinate 167,708,554 of CM072511.1, forward strand.
AATATATATATATATACCTCTTTTACAATATATATATATATATACCTCTTTTACAATATATATATATATATATATATACCTCTTTTACAATATATATATATATATATATACCTCTTTTACAATATATATATATATATATATATACCTCTTTTACAATATATATATATATACCTCTTTTACAATATATATATATACCTCTTTTACAATATATATATATATACCTCTTTTACAATATATATATATATACCTCTTTTACAATATATATATATATATATACCTCTTTTACAATATATATATATATATATATATATACCTCTTTTACAATATATATATATATACCTCTTTTACAATATATATATATATATATACCTCTTTTACAATATATATATATATATATATATATATACCTCTTTTACAATATATATATATATATATATATATATATATATATATATATATATATATATATACCTCTTTTACAATATATATATATATACCTCTTTTACAATATATATATATATATATATATACCTCTTTTACAATATATATATATACCTCTTTTACAATATATATATATATATATACCTCTTTTACAATATATATATATATATATACCTCTTTTACAATATATATATATACCTCTTTTACAATATATATATATATATATATACCTCTTTTACAATATATATATATATACCTCTTTTACAATATCTATATATATATATGCCTCTTTTACAATATATATATACCTCTCTTTGGTGTGAGTTGGGGATTGGGGGCAGGTGGGCGCAGGTCTGTCTGTCTGAATAGGCCTCTGCGTGTTTATATGTGTCCGTCTATTTGCCTGTGTTTTGTATGTATACAATTGTGCGTGTTTCACAGGTATTTCGTTGCGCACGTGCTACAGTTCCAGTTCTACAAAGCGTTGTGCCAGGCTGCTGGCCACACAGGGCCGTTACACACCTGTGATTTTTATCGCTCCAAGGAGGCGGGTAAGCGTCTGAGGTAAGATCAAAGTGGCCTATTTCAACAGACTTGAGCAGTAGTGACACACTTCAGTGAGACCGTCTTTAAATCTAAATCTCTAACACACAGTGTAGCTGTGCCTGATGAACACCACATGCTATTCTTTGTGCCGCCTCCTGCCGCGGCTTCAATAATAATAATAATAATAATAATAATAATAATAATTAATAGTGCAGGATGCTGTCACGCGCTTTTTCTTTACTGGAACTCAAAAGTGCGGCGATCTGAAGAGATCACTAAAATTAGATTGACTGCAATCAATATCAGTGACCTGAAGTGGCTTATTCCTAATTCATTATCAGTGACCTGAAGTGGCTTGTACCTAATTCATGGAAGTTATTTTAATATCAGGGACCTGAAGTGGCTTATTGTACTTCACGGAAGTTTGTTTAATAACAGGGACATGAAGTGGCTTGTACCTAATTCATTATCAGTGACCTGAAGTGGCTTATACTTAATTCATTATCAGTGACCTGAAGTGGCTTGTACCTAATTCATTATCAATGACCTGAAGTGGCTTGTACCTAATTCAATATCAGTGACCTGAAGGTGCTTGTACCTAATTCAATATCAATGACCTGAAGTGGCTTGTATTTAATTCAATATCAGTGACCTGAAGGGGCTTGTACCTAATTCAATATCAGTGACCTGAAATGGCTTGTACCTAATTTATTATCTGTGACCTGAAGTGGCTTGTACCTAATTCATTATTAGTGACCTGAAGTGGCTTATATCTAATTCAATATCAGTGACCTGAAGTGGCTTGTACCTAATTAGTGACCTGAAGTGGCTTGTACCTAATTCATTATCAGTGACCTGAAGTGGCTTGTACTTAATTCACGAAGTTCGTCCCAAGCGGGGTTCCAACCCGCGACCTTTGGTACTGGAAACCAGCGCCCTACCCACTGTGCTACTATATAATATTAATAATGTGTGTTTCCAATGTGATATCTTCACCACCCTACCCACTGTGCTACTATATAATATTAATAATGTGTGTTTCCAATGTGATATCTTCACCACCCTACCCACTGTGCTACTATATAATATTAATAATGTGTGTTTCCAATGTGATGTCTTCACCGCCCTACCCACTGTGCTACTATATAATAATAATGTGTGTTTCCATTGTGATGTCTTCACCACCCTACCCACTGTGCTACTATATAATATTAATAATGTGTGTTTCCATTGTGATGTCTTCACCACCCTACCCACTGTGCTACTATATAATATTAATAATGTGTGTTTCCATTGTGATGTCTTCACCGCCCTACCCACTGTGCTACTATATAATATTAATAATGTGTGTTTCCAATGTGATATCTTCACCACCCTACCCACTGTGCTACTATATAATATTAATAATGTGTGTTTCCATTGTGATGTCTTCACCGCCCTACCCACTGTGCTACTATATAATATTAATAATGTGTGTTTCCAATGTGATGTCTTCACCGCCCTACCCACTGTGCTACTATATAATATTAATAATGTGTATTTCCATTGTGATGTCTTCACCACCCTACCCACTGTGCTACTATATAATATTAATAATGTGTGTTTCCAATGTGATGTCTTCACCACCCTACCCACTGTGCTACTATATAATATTAATAATGTGTGTTTCCAATGTGATGTCTTCACCACCCTACCCACTGTGCTACTATATAATATTAATAATGTGTATTTCCATTGTGATGTCTTCACCACCCTACCCACTGTGCTACTATATAATATTAATAATGTGTGTTTCCATTGTGATGTCTTCACCGCCCTACCCACTGTGCTACTATATAATATTAATAATGTGTGTTTCCATTGTGATGTCTTCACCACCCTACCCACTGTGCTACTATATAATATTAATAATGTGTGTTTCCATTGTGATGTCTTCACCACCCTACCCACTGTGCTACTATATAATATTAATAATGTGTGTTTCCATTGTGATGTCTTCACCACCCTACCCACTGTGCTACTATATAATATTAATAATGTGTATTTCCATTGTGATGTCTTCACCACCCTACCCACTGTGCTACTATATAATATTAATAATGTGTGTTTCCATTGTGATGTCTTCACCGCCCTACCCGCTGTGCTACTATATAATATTAATAATGTGTGTTTCCATTGTGATGTCTTCACCGCCCTACCCGCTGTGCTACTATATAATATTAATAACGTGTGTTATATAATATTAATAATGTGTGTTTCCATTGTGATATCTTCACCACCCTACCCACTGTGCTACTACATAATATTAATAATGTGTGTTTCCATTGTGATGTCTTCACCACCCTACCCACTGTGCTACTATATAATATTAATAATGTGTGTTTCCATTGTGATGTCTTCACCGCCCTACCCGCTGTGCTACTATATAATATTAATAATGTGTGTTTCCATTGTGATGTCTTCACCGCCCTACCCACTGTGCTACTATATAATATTAATAACGTGTGTTATATAATATTAATAATGTGTGTTTCCATTGTGATGTCTTCACCACCCTACCCACTGTGCTACTATATAATATTAATAATGTGTGTTTCCATTGTGATGTCTTCACCACCCTACCCACTGTGCTACTATATAATATTAATAATGTGTGTTTCCATTGTGATGTCTTCACCGCCCTACCCGCTGTGCTACTATATAATATTAATAATGTGTGTTTCCATTGTGATGTCTTCACCGCCCTACCCACTGTGCTACTATATAATATTAATAACGTGTGTTATATAATATTAATAATGTGTGTTTCCATTGTGATGTCTTCACCACCCTACCCACTGTGCTACTATATAATATTAATAATGTGTGTTTCCATTGTGATGTCTTCACCACCCTACCCACTGTGCTACTATATAATATTAATAATGTGTGTTTCCATTGTGATGTCTTCACCACCCTACCCACTGTGCTACTATATAATATTAATAATGTGTGTTTCCATTGTGATGTCTTCACCACCCTACCCACTGTGCTACTATATAATATTAATAATGTGTGTTTCCAATGTGATGTCTTCACCGCCCTACCCACTGTGCTACTATATAATATTAATAATGTGTGTTTCCAATGTGATGTTTTCACCGCCCTACCCACTGTGCTACTATATAATATTAATAATGTGTATTTCCATTGTGATGTCTTCATCGCACTCACTCTGATGGGACGTTGTTTGTGAAGTAAGAATACCATTTTATTATCTCCAAGCTGGAGTACAAAATATGTCTACCGCTGACTGGCACTGTGTTTGTTTGACAGCAACATGCTTCGCCTGGGTTCGTCCAAACCATGGCCTGAGGCTCTGCAGCAGATCGCGGGCACGGCCAGGATGGAAGCGGGGCCCCTGATCGAGTATTTCCAACCGCTAATGGACTGGTTAAAAATCCAGAATGCCGGGCACCCAGTGGGCTGGACTGAGGAATGTCCTGAACACGATGTGGTGATGGCTGCCCAGGTGTGTGTGTGTGTGTTGGTGTGGGTATGCGCTTGTGTGTTGGTGTGTATGCGTGCTTGTGTGTTGGTGTGTATGGGTATATAGTAATGACACATTTAAGCAATTTTATTTTTGGGGATTTGTTAAAGTAAATCTGAGGCCATGTTTTAATCAATTCGGCTCAGTGTAGCAATTTTATTTGCTTGCTTCCTCTAATCAAGTGCGCATATTACTCACGCCAACGTTTGCACGGCATGTGACAATGCAGGCCTGCCCTCACACCCATATAGCAGCAACCTTGACCAAGTTAGGATGACGAAGCAACACTAACACAATGCACGTGCTATAATTACACTATTTGTAAACCTAGCAATATACTTTAATTTATTCTCTCTCCTTTACAGCATATCTCTTTAACAGATTTAGAAAACCTATCATCATGGGTTTAGAAAACCTATCATCACGGGATCACAAAACCTATCATCACGGAATTACAAAACCTATCATCACGGGTTTAGAAAACCTATCATCACGGGTTTAGAAAACCTATCACGGGTTTAGAAAACCTATCATCACGGGTTTAGAAAACCGAGTCGTGACAATTACACTGGATAGTATCATCATTACACTCGATAGGATCATCATTACATTTGATAGTAACATTACACTGGATATTATTATCATTACACTGGATAGTATCACCATTACTTTAGATAATATCATCATTACACTTGATAGAATAGAGAATTCTGGGAAATCTGTTCAAGGGAAGTAACTGATAACTAGCTACGCTTGCAGTCATGATCGCCATTTCTCGCGAAGATGTGCTGGCTGAATTTAAACGAAAGTTGGGAGAGGAACTGCATATTTCTGGTAGTGAACAAAGGCTTTGCTCAATTATTATCGAAGGAGAACACGATGGATTTATAGAAACATGCACACATGTATCTGAGCTCAGTGCAGGCGATCGTGAGTCTCGGTGAACGATTGTTCGCCATTGTCATTGATTCAGCTGCTCAGATCGCTTCGATGTGATGGTTCAATTATCGCTTGAATCACACTGTATAACGCACATGCAAGTTCTGTCAAAGATATGATGATTTGAGCATTATGTATTATTCCGTACCGATTGGAAGGTGGGGTGGAAAAATTCAATCATGGTGATGATCAATCCTATTTTGCAATGTTGGTTAGGCCTACTTTATTGTGTATGGTCACGGGTACTTACCTTTTGTAGTTTGTGTGCATTTTGTTCTGTCGGCCTTTAGTGTTTGCGTCGCCTTGGCTCGTTGTACTTTGTTGTGGTCTCGCTCTCTTTTGATTTTTGAAAGCAAATTCAAATTGCATTGTTTTCCAGCAGCATGCGAGGTCAAATTAGACGAATTCAGATCTAACCAATCTTCTTGTGACGCCATTTTGCGTGTGTCTCGTGTGCCATGCACCAATCGCGAAGAGTCCTGCCGACGTCATTTTAGAAAAGGATTTCCCTACCCATAATTTCCCTGGGTTTTGAAGTTTCTAAAAAATTATTTTAGACGGACGACGCTCTATGAAGCGCAAAGCATGTAAAGGGAAGCAACCGGTTGTACTCGCACGTCGACAGAGACATAGAAGGGAGATACTAACTTGTTAGTTGATATACTTGTGATTGTATACAATCAATACACTGGATAGCATCCTTAGTTATTTAGTCGTCCTTTATAGGGTAAAGCGGACTGCAAAGAGCCGAATCAGGACCACAACTTGGTTGAAAGAGGGCTCACCCCAGATCCATATAGATCCATCTGCAGAAACAACCCGTTTGGTTACACTCCACCAGCCGGCCACTTTACAGTAAAGGCATTCCCTGCAGAGGACGCTGAGGCTAAACTCTAATATATTAAACCCCCGTTTACAAAAACAAGATAGAGTGTAAACATCAATATAAAATATTAACAAAACACATACATATAAAATGCCTTAGATTACATTACATGGCTGCTGTTTTGGGTCCAGCGGACTCTTACCAGCCAAACCAGGAGCATTCACACGAAAGGGTCCATCTCCCACAAGAACAGAAACGCGCAAGCGATCCACCAAAACCACATAAAATACTTATCATAACATATCCTATCCCGTAATTCGAAAGGAGGGAGACACCACAAATGATCGTTTAACCAGCGTACTCCATCTTTCTCTGTCCTAGGCAACCTTCATGGCTTCGCTTAGTGTGAAGCCAATCCATTCTGACTGTTGTCCTCCCTCCTCTTTTTGTGGCTCGTTCTTCTTCGGCCTCCGTGCACCGTGCCTTGCAGGATGGTCTTTGCAAGGCTTGATGTTCTGGTGACTTGGTCATACCATCGGAACTTCTGTTTCTTCACCACTGTGCTGGGTATAGGAAATGCCCAAAAGTCTTCTGTAGCACCTCATCTCCATGCTTTGTATTTTTCGTTGTGGATCTGCTGTGAGGGTCCATGCTTCGCAAGTGTATAGGATGATGGAGATGACAAGGGAGCGCAGCAGACACTGATGGTCCTGTCTTTCCAAATGGGCTTCAACCTTGTCAGGGCCGCAGTTGTTTGTGCGATCCTGGTGAGGACTTCCTGTCGGGACAAATTGTCTGATACAATGGCTCCTAAATATTTTAAGTTATGCACCGTTTTGAGGGATTGACCTTGGACTTTGATTTCCGTGTTAATGCCATTGGTGTTGTTGGTCATCATTTTGGTCTTCTCTGCACTTATTTCCATTCCAAAGGCTCTGGAGGCGGTGTCAAGCCTCTGTACCAGCTGTTCAAGTTTTTGTTCCTCTCCAGCCAATCCATCAATGTCATCGGCAAAACGGACGTCGGTAAAACGGACGTTGGAGATTACTCTATTCTCTATGCTGACTGAGTCTTCATGATCTGCAAGGACATCTGACATATTGCGTTCCAGAAAGATGTTGAAAAGTGTTGGAAAGAATAGGCATCCTTGACGCACGCCGATTGTTGTTCTGAACCAGTTCCCGATGATGCTGTTGTGGAGGACAGCACTGGTACCCTTCTCGTACAGGCTTTTCATGAATTCAATATTGTTTGGGCTGATGTGGTATACTCTCAGGGTTGCCCACAGAGCTGCATGAAAGACTCGGTCAAACGCTTTCTTGAAGTCTACGAACATATGATATAGATGTTGTTGGTGCTATAGGTTTTTCTCGCAGATTATTCTGAGGTTAAAAATCGGTTCAGTAGTAGTTCGCCCTGCTTTGAATCTTGCTTATTCTTTAGCTATGATTTGTTCAGCTTGTATTATTTTCAGGAGGACTTTGCTGGGATGACTGATGAGGCTGATGGTGCGGTAATTTTCACACTCCTGAAGGTTACCCTTTTCGGGAAGAGTGCCCCCACGGGCTCGGCTCCGCGCGCCGGGGGTGGACCCCATGCCTCTCTCTGGCTGGGTGACAAAGTTGCCTACTCCTTTTTCTTCTCTTTTGTCTTGTTTCTGTCTTATTGGTCCTTTCACCTATATTCTCTTCACCCTTAAATTCTCCCAATATACTATGCAGTTTTGACTCCCTTTCTTCTGCCTTACCGGACTTTCCCTGTCTTCTTTTTCCCCATCATTCCTTCTTTTTCTACCCTTCTTTTTCTCTGTGGCCTTCTCTTGGCCCCCTGCGTTTGCCGTGCAGGGCAACCCGTGTCGGGGGAGAATGGGATCCTGGAGGTTGAGGTCACTGAGGGACTGCGGTCCCTCACACTAACACACCTCTTTGGCCCGGACTTCTCCTAGACGGGAGGCTGGCGTGGCCCGCGTGCCAAGCGGCTGGTCGTGTATTGCCCTAGCTCTGCTAGAAGGCTGCGGCTCATGGGTCAAACTTGAACAAAACCGTAGTGGCAGTGCGGGATTGTCTGGGTGTATATCCCCCCTGTAGCCCTGGTGCGCTCCCTTGCTGGATTTTCCGCTTGGACGCATCCCCTTGTTGGACTCCGTGGTGGGTGGGGAGCAGGGGGGTTGAATTCATAAATTAATAACATGGCTTCCACAAATAAAAGACGACTGCGTGATGACGGACCGGACTCGGACACGGACAGTGATATGGACATTCGACAGAAAGCTTGTGCATCTGGGGTGGATGGGGCCTGGCCTCGTTTTTTGGTTGTGGAGGGGACGGATTCGGCTCTGCCACTAGGCAAGTTGTCCCCGTTTGCCATCCACAAAGGTTTTCAATCCATTTCAACGGTTGGTTTCAAAGATGTGAGAAAACTTAGATCTGGGGCCTATCTGGTGGAGTGCTCAACCAAACGGGCGTCGGATAGTCTGCTAAAGAGGAATTTGACCGTCTTTGTTGACAGACAAATAAAAGTTTCTGTGCATGGACGGTTGAATTCCTCTAAGGGAGTCATCCGATGCCAGGACTTGATTGAAATGTCCGATTTAGAAATCCGTGACGAGCTCTCCAGCCAGGGGACACAGCTGTACAAAGGGTATATGTCACCAAAGGATCTAAACGTATCCCAACTAATACTCTTTTTGTGACTTTTGCGATGGCCAAGCTGCCGGAGTCAATCAGGGTGGGATTTCTTAGAGTGAAGGTTACCCCTTTCACACCTTCGCCTTTGCGATGCTACCGTTGCCAAAGGTTTGGCCACGGTAGCAAGTCCTGCAAAAACAAAGAAACTTGCAGAGAGTGTGCCAAAGACAAACACGAAGGTGAATGCAAAGACCCCATATGCTGTGTCAATTGCGCGGGGCAGCACTCTTCCAGCTCCAAGGACTGCCCTCAGTGGCAGTTGGAGCTTGAAATACAAAAGATACGGGCCACTGAGGGGTGCTCCTTCGGTGATGCCAGAAAGAAAGTGCTGGACAAGAGACCCATTCCTTTAGAAAGATCCTTTGCGTCGGTGGCAGGTTCCACGCCTCTTGTGGAGTCTACTACACATCGGGCGATGGAAACCTGTATGAATAAGATGAGTCAGATCTTGGAAGCGTTATGCAAAAGAATGGATAGTCTCGAGAAAATGCTCACAGCGTTTAGTCAGAGGGGGGGGTCTCTCCAGCCCCATTGAACACATTGGAGAACGTGCAGACGGCCACGTCAAAAACCGTCACTCTAAGCACGCAGACGGCCGTGCCAAAAGCCGTCACACCTGCCGCGAAGGAGGTTATGCCTCAGGCCGCCGCACCATCGGCAGGTTTTAGCGATCGGGCAGTCGCAGAGGCGGCCAAAATTTTAGTTGCTCAACAGAGGAGCGTCAGAGGAGGAGAGGGAAAGGTTGGAAGGGGTGAGAGAGAGAAGGAAGATATAAAATCTGGTGCTGGGGAGAAGGGGAGGAAGTCCGCTGGCAGTTCGGTTTCCGGGGCTTTGACCAAAAATCAAAGGCCCGGACCCCTTTCTTCCAGGCACCATCAACCTCTCGAAACGGAGAACCGTTTCGGGGGGTTGATGGATCATGAAGAGATGGACGAGGGTCCAAAAGATAAAGAGACGTAATTGTGCTCTCGGAGATGAAAATTTTAGCATTCTTTTACTTCATTTTTATGTCCATTTTACAATGGAACATCCGAGGGATAAGGGCAAATTATGAGGAGCTATGCTGTCTGCTGACAGAGCATCGACCTGAAGTGTTGGCCCTTCAGGAAACTCTCCTGTCAGAGAAACAGATTATAAATATTACTGGTTATTCGTCTATTGATTGTCCATCTTCTAGAGGCGTTTCACTCTTTACTGATAGAAACGTCCCCTTTAACCCATTTCACTGAATACAAGTTTACCCGCAGTTGCAGCTAGAGTATCTTTTTTTAAATCCCTCACAGTTTGTTCTCTATATTTGACCCCATCTATAACTGTAAACAAAAATGACCTTGAGAATTTGATTCAACAGTTACCTACCCCTTTTTTGTTGTTGGGAGATTTTAATGGCCGCTCTCCCCTGTGGGGTAGCGATCGTACCGATTCTCAGGGTAAAATAATTGAAGACATTATGATTTTAGACTCGTTAAACCTAGTAACTTTGAACGAGGGTGCTCCAACTTTTTCCTGTTCTAGAACTGCTTCTTTGTCCCACATTGATATATCGATCTGTGATCCCTCCATACTTTTGGATTTTAAATGGACAGTTTTAGAAGATCTCCATGGCAGCGACCGTTTTCCGGTTTTATTAAAATATGATTCAGACAACCTTGAGCAAACTCATGGCAGGTGGAAACTGAAACAAGCTAACTGGAGTCTGTTTTCTAACCTGTCTGAGGTTCAGTTACATACTAAGAAGCAGGAATTTTCGAATGCCATAGATCCAATCCAGCTTTACACTGACATAGTTATTAACAGTGCCAAGGAGTCCATTCTGCAATCTTCGTCAAACCCTCACACACTTAAAAAACCCTGGTTTGACGATGAGTGTAGAAAACTTCAGCAAGCTCGTAAAAAAGCTTTAAGAACTATGTTTTTACACCCAAGCACTGAAAATAAACAAAACCACCAACGTTTGCGAGCGCAATGCCGACAGCTCTTCAAACGAAAGAGAAGGGAATCGTGGAGAGGTTTCTGCTCCACGCTTAATTCGAAAGCGAAACTGTCGAAGGTGTGGAAAGTAGTCCGCAAACTCAAAAATAGAAGTAACAAACAGGTGAGCCCATGCCTTACTGTGCAGGGTGACGTAATCGGAGATAAAAAATTAGTAGCTGATCTTTTGGCTTCTTCTTTTGCTGCAAATTCTTCCTCTGAAAATTATTCTGTTCCTTTTCAAACAGTTAAAACCCGTAAAGAAAAACAACAGTTAAATTTTACCTCCGATAATTCTGAAGATTACAACATTCCGTTTTCATTAGTCGAGCTTGACGATGCAATTAACAAAAGTGCCGATTCAGCAGTTGGACCGGATGATGTACATTATCAATTTCTCAGACATTTAACAAGGTACTCACGGTCTCAACTGCTGGACATCTTCAATCAGCTCTGGATCACTGGCACCTTTCCTCCCTCCTGGAGAAAGGCCATTATTGTACCCATCCCTAAACCTGGCAAAGACCATACTAACCCGACAAACTATAGACCAATAGCCTTAACGTCTTGCTTATGCAAGACGCTAGAAAGAATGGTTTATTCTCGTTTACTGTGGTATCTAGAAACAAATAATATTTTATCCAACACTCAGTGTGGCTTTCGAAGTGGTCGAAGTACTGTTGACCACCTGGTGCGACTGGAAACTTTTATCCGTAACGCGTTCGTCCAGGGTGAACATGTCGTTGCCATCATGTTTGATTTGGAAAAAGCCTATGATACCACATGGAAATATGGCATTCTTTCAGATTTACAAGAAATGGGTTTGAAGGGACATTTACCTCTGTTTATATCCAATTTTCTAACAGACAGAATTTTTCAGGTTAAGGTTGGGGGATCTTTGTCAGATACGAGAGAACAGGAGATGGGAGTGCCTCAGGGTAGCATCTTGTCTCCCTTGCTGTTTAATATTAAAATAAATAACATTGTTCGTTCCGTTAAACGGGGAATTGACAATTCTTTATTTGTCGACGATTTTGCATTGGTAGCCAAAGGTAAAACTTTGGCATCTGCAGAACGTCAGCTACAGTTATGTGTCAAGGCCGTTGAAGACTGGGTTTTACAAAATGGTTTTAAATTTTCTGAAGCAAAAACTAAATGTATTCACTTTTCCCAGCACCGGGGAATTATTCAAGACCCTACTATTCTCCTCAATAAAACTCCAATAAAGGCGGTCCAACAAGTCAAATTTTTGGGTGTTATTTTTGATCAAAAGCTATCTTTCATTCCTCATCTGAAAATTTTGAAAACTAAATGTCAACAGGCCTGCAATTTGCTCAAGGTTATCAGTGGTACAGACTGGGGTGCTGGCAAGAAAACTTTATTGCTGTTATATCGTTCTTTAATTAGATCCAAGTTAGACTATGGTTGCATTGTCTATGGTTCTGCTAGAAAATCTTATCTTAAGATGCTAGATCCAGTTGCCCATCAGGCACTACGCATTGCTTTGGGTGCGTTTCGCACTTCCCCTTGTGAAAGCCTTTACGTGGAAGCTAACGAACCTCCGCTGGAGCTGAGACGTACAAAATTGTCAATGAATTACTATTTAAAATTAAAAACTGATCCTATGAACCCTGCTTATGACTGTGTTTTCAACCCAGATTTTGTTAAGAAATTTGAAGCCAAACCTAACACAATTCCTCCGTTTGGCATCAGAATGCAAGCTCATTTGGTAAAAGCAGGCATTGATGTTGCTTCCATCAACGACGATGAACTTCGGACTGAAGCTCCTCCATGGAAATTATGTATCCCAAACATTAATTGGCAGTTGTCCGCTTTCCTTAAAAACAATACATCCGAAACCGTATATAACCAACTTTATTTAGAACAGTGTGCTTTATACCCAGGATATGAACAACTTTTTACAGACGGGTCAAAGAAAGGAGATTCAGTTGCTGCTGCGTCGGTCTCTGGGAGACACTTAGACCAGCCTTTGCAACAGCGTTTACCTGATTTTTGTTCTGTTTATACAGCTGAGCTCAAGGCAATTCATTTAGCTCTGAAACAAGTTTATCAATCCAAAAGAACCTCATTTTTAATCATGTCTGATTCATTGTCAGCACTTCAGGCTCTTTCCACGAGAAAGATATCACACCCTTTTCTGGCAGAGATCCATGACCTCCATACACAACTTGTTTCTGAGGGTAAAAAGATAGTTTTTATGTGGGTCCCTGGTCACATGGGCATCCGCGGCAATATTGCAGTAGACAGGGCGGCTAAAGATGCTCTGCATCTCGATTTCCCTCCAGAGATTTTCCAGTTTGTGCCCTACTCTGACCTACGTTGTATGACTGGATCTTATTGTAAACGACTGTGGCAGACTGACTGGTCTAACCATGTCAACAACAAATTATTTCAAATTCTTCCCGATTTGTCCACTTCTTTGCCTAACTTTGCATCCACTCGCAAAGAAGAAACAGTGTTATCTCGCCTTCATATTGGGCATACTTATGTCACCCACAGTTTCCTTTTAAAAGGAGAAGAACCACCATGGTGCTTTGCCTGTGATCAATCTTTTTCCGTTCGCCATTTTATGTCTGAATGTGCTGATTTGATTGAGGAAAGGGAAACATATTTTGGTTCCATACCTTTCAAAGAGATTTTTAAAGTATGTAATGGTCAACATCTGTTTCAATTTTTACATAATGTTGGTTTGTTCTATCGCATATAAATCGTATCGACATGTTTTGTTTAGTTTGGATTTTATTTGGACTGAATTTAGTGATTTGATTGAAGAAAGAGAATATATTTTTAACACATCAGTTTTAAAGAAGTCTCTTCAAGAGGTGTCATGTGAAAGTTTGTTTGTGTATTTAAGAGTAACAGGCTTGTTTTTTAAGACTTGAATCATTTTCTAATATTTTAAGATAACGTCTCTCTGGTCCTGATTTGGCTCGGAAGAGTCCGCTGGACCTAAAGCAATAATCTTGTATTGTATTGTTTTTTCGGGAAGAGTGACGACAAGCGACTGGATTTATGATGTAGGCCACTCCCCACTCTGCCAGATTTTGTTTCAGATAATGGTTAGGGCGTCAATCATCGCTTCTCCTCATGTTTGAAGCAATTAGGCGGGTATGTTGTCCACTCCCGCTGACTTCCCCTTCTTCAGTGATTGCACTGCAGCCTCAACTTCTTCTCGGAGAATTTCATCTTCTTTGTTCTCGGGACATGCTAGAACTGACGTGTCTCCATTTGGTGTGTGGTTGTAAAGCTCAGAGCAGTACTCTGCCCATCTATCCAAGACTACTTGTTCTTCTGTAAGGCATATGCCAGACTTGCTTTCGATAGTGTAGACCATGGGCTGTTGAACACTTGTCAGTCGCGTCACAATCTGATAGGCCTATTGCTGTTGTTCTTGTTCAGACCGTTCTCTGTTTCCTGGCACTGATCTTCTCTCCAGTTCTCTTTTGCTGTGCGCATGCCTTTTCGGATGTCATTGTTGATTTTTCGGTAGGCATCAGCTCCCTGTATGGGGCGCCATGTGTCCATTTATTCTATGTGACCATTCTATACATAGAATAAATTATATGGACATAGAAAGCATTCTATGCACACAAAAAGCATTCATTAGTTGAAATTCCATTTATAAAAAAAGAAACCAATATTGTAAGTCATAGAATAAAATTCTTTGTATAGAATAACATTCTATAATATAGTGTAAAATTCTATGTCCATAATAAAATTCTATGTATAGAATAACATTTTATAATAGAGAATAAGATTCTATGTATGTAATACAATTCTATATTATAGAATGCACTTGTATGCATAGAACTATATTCTATAACATAGAATGAATTCTATTACAAAGAATGAATTCTATAACATAGAATGAATTCTTTAACATAAAATAAATTGCATGACATAGAATTAATTCTATGTGCATAGAATAAATTGTATAACATAGAATGAATTCTATAATAAATAATGAATTCTATATGCATAGAATGAATTTTATAGCATATAATGAATTCTATGACATAGAATGAATTCTATGACATAGAATGAATTCTATGACATAGAATGAATTCTATAGGCAAAGAATGAATAGTATAACATAGAATGAATAAGATTACATAGAATGAATTCTATGACATAGAATGAATTCTATGACATAGAATGAATTCTATGACATAGAATGAATTCTATAACATAGAATGAATTCTATAGCATAGAATGAATTCTATGACAAAGAATTTATTCTATAGCATAGAATGAATTCTATTTTACAGAATGAATTCTATGTAATAGAATTCATTCTATGCTATAGAATTCATTCTATGTTATAGAATTCATTCTATGCTATAGAATAAGTTCTATGTAATAGAATTCATTCTATGTCATAGAATTCATTCTATGTTATAGAATTCATTCTATGTCATAGAATTCATTCTATGTCATCTTATTCATTCTATGTTATACTATTCATTTTATGCCTATAGAATTCATTCTATGTCATAGAATGAATTCTATGTCATAGAATGAATTCTATGTCATAGAATTCATTCTATGCTATAAAATTCATTCTATGCATATAGAATTCATTCTTTATTATAGAATTCATTCTATGTTATACAATTTATTCTATGCACATAGAATTCATTTTATGTCATATAATTTATTTTATGTTAAAGAATTCATTCTATGTTATAGAATGAATTGTATGCACATAGAATAAATTCTATGTTATAGAATTCATTCTTTGTAATAGAATTCATTCTATGTTATAGAATATAATGCTATGCATACAAGTGCATTCTATAATATAGAATTGTATTACATACATAGAATCTTATTCTCTATTATAAAATGTTATTATATACGTAGAATTTTATTATGGACATAGAATTTTACACTATATTATAGAATGTTATTCTATACAAAGAATTTTATTCTATGACTTACAATATTGGTTTCTTTTTTATAAATGGAATTTCAACTAATGAATGCATTTTGTGTGCATAGAATGCTTTCTATGTGCATAGAATTTATTCTATGTAAAGAATAGTCACATAGAATAAATGGACACATGGCGCCCCATACCCTGCGAGGTGTTCTTTTTCTTTTTCATTTCTCTTCGTTTGTCACAGTGGTCCAAAAGTTCAGGCGTGATCCACGGTTTCTTCTTTGGGCGGTGCTTGCCAAAGATCTCATCGATGGTGGTTGTCATGGCATTGACATCTACTTCATCAGTTCCCAAGGTGCAAATTTCCTTCCAATTGTGACTTGGAATATTTCTTCCACCTCCGGGTCTTGCAGTTTGTCCAGATCGAACTGCAGTCTGGTGCACTTTGCTGTGTTTGCTCTCTTGAAGTGGAGCCGGAAAGACATCAGCACGAGATAGTTGTCACTTCCGATGTTTGCTCCTGGAAAAGTGCGTGTCTTGTCAATGTTGACGCTTGATCTGAAGCGTTTCTTGACCATGATGTAGTCCAATCTGGTTGTGATGCTCCCCGCTGGGATTGTGCCAGGTCCTTCGTTTTTTTTTTGTTTTTTTTTTTTGTTTTTATGGGGGGGGGGGGGGGGGGGGAGGGGTTGAGTCCATGCGTGTTTGCCAGTATCACATTGTTGTATCTGGCAAACCCCAGGAGTCTCAAACCTCTCTCTTTGTCTCGTTGTTGCAGTGGGGTCCGCATGTGTCTTCCCAGTTGTGGTATGCATCTTGGCCAACCTTGGCATTGCAGTCGCCTTGCACTATGACTATGTCCTTTCTCCGCGCTTGGTTATGGACAACCTGCAGATGTTCATAAAAACCCTCCACTTCGCTGTCGACATAGTCTAATGTTGGGGCATAGACCTGGATGATGGGGATGTTCAAAGGGGCTGCTCTCAGACGGATGGTAATGAGTCTACTGGAGACTGGGCGGCCACCCATGACATTGGCTAGAATGTCTTTGTAGACTTAGAACCCAAAGCCGTGTTCGTGCCTGTCATCTCTCCCGCTGAAATAAAACTTGTGGCCTCTGTCAGTCCTTGTTTCACCTAGGCCTTTCCAGCGCAGTTCGCTGATGCCTAAAATGTTCCATCGATTGTGGTCCACCTCGTGAGCCAGTTCTTATAATTTTCCCTCCGCAGTTAGGGTCCTGACATTCCAGGTTCCTATGATGTTGTTGCCCCTCGTGCGGATCCTGCTAAGTTGTCCATCAGTAGCACACTTATCACCTCCGTCCTGGAATCACCCCGTTAGTCGTCTTTTACGACACGCCTGGAAACGCTGGATCTATTATAATCAGTGCCCGAATCCACAAATACAAATATACGATATTATGACCAACTGATGACATCCCATGTAAATACAAATAAAAAATGATGAGGGCGCCAGACCTTCCTCTTAATTTGTAATCCTCCAGATTACAAAAAAGCGGTAAAATATGAAAATGTATTCATAAAACTCAAAAGACATACATACAAAGGCCGAATTGGTAAATAGCACTGAATATCTATCTACCCGAGGGACCCAAAGACCATCCCGATTTGTACAATTATCACCACAGAAAGGCAGGCCAACTACAATATCCCTAAAATGCTGAGAAAAGCAGTGAAAAGGGATTGATGGAAAAATACAGGTGACTGACATATTGAAAGATTGAACACTGTAGACAACAGAAAAGAAAAGCTAAGCAAAAATGGAAAGAGTTGTAGAAAATAGGAAATTTGAAACGCTAAACATTTAGAAAGTGGGAGAAGTATTTAAACTAAAAGATCCACCGGTACCCCCACCTGGGGATTACATTAGATAATATCAACATTACACTAGATATATTCATCATTACATTAGATAGTATCATCATTACATTATATAGAATCATTATTACATTAGGTAATAACATCATTACACTAGATAGAATCATCATTATATTAGATAGTATCATCATTACATTATATAGAATCATCATTACATTATTACTCTAGATAGAATTATCATTACATTAGATAGTATCATCATTACACTAGATAGAATCATCATTACATTAAATAGTATCTTCATTACACTAGATAGAATCATACTTACATTAGATACCGTAGTATCTTCATTACGCTGATTAAAATCATCATTACATTAGATAGTATCCTCATCACGTTATTACACTAGATAGTATTATCATTACAGGAGATATGATGTGATCATAGAACACGTTGGCGCAACCTTTAAATTCCTCACATGTTCTGCCTTCTTAAAATATCCCCAGTCTGTTAGTCTTTCATTTTCCTCCACTGTGCTCGTCATAGATGCTATGGTGAAGTATTGCCAGCTGTCAAATCCAGATGACATTGAGAACGTATCCAGATGACATTGAGAACGTATTGTTGCTTTCAGTGGCTGGAGGTGTACAATGAGGGGTTGGAGCGCAGGAGAGTGGAGGACGCCTTTGCTCGATGGGCCTACACCTCTAACATCACTGAGGAAACGGAGAACCAGAGTGTGCGTCCCATATTGTTGTTTGCTTTACTCCTTCCTTCCCATGTTCAGCTTTGGATTTTGAGTTGTGTGTTTAGTTGACACTTTTAGCCAAGCATGTGTGTGTTGATTATCTTGAGGTTGGATGTTTAGTTGACACTTTTAGCCAGGCATGTGTGTGTTGACTAAATTGAGGTTGGATGTTTGGGGTGGTCCCAGGTCTGTACTATGGTAGATTTTTGGTGGATTGTAAGAGTTGATCTTTAATCTTCTTATCCTTTTATTGTGATTTGCTGTCAGCTTGTTCACTATGTTGTATAATTATGTGCTTTTGTGTGTGGTGCTGCAGCGTTGACCAAATGCATTCCTTGTGTATTATTCTCTTGGCAATAAATTATCTTGAATCTTGATCAATCCTTTATAATGTTATATGTGGGTTTTGAACTGGAATATATCAATGTTTGGCACTGTTGCATAGCATGTTTCCATGTTTTCGTACAGTAAAATGTCTTATGTCGTATTTTAAGTGATATTTCGGAGTTAATTTTATTGTAAGTGAATTATTCCATTGTTGGTCTTGATAAATGGAGAAGAATAAACACACGGGAACGCCCAGGTACAGGTCCAACACTAGAAATTAGGTTTATTCGTACGTCACAAACTTAGTCACGGTATTTGCGGGCCCCAAACTTAGTCACGGTATTTGCGGGCCCCAAACTTAGTGACGTTATTTGCGGGCCCCAAAGAACCACTCTTTGCCATGGTAAAGAGGAGAAGGTTGGCGTACTTTGGTCATGTCACGTGACACCACACCCTTGCCAAAACCATCCTGCAAGGAACAGTGGAAGAAGTCAAGCGCAGGGGACGACACAGAAAGAACTGGACAGATGATGTCTTAACGTGAGCGGCGCCGGACATGTCACTCTTACTAACCACATCAACACACTACCGAAGTGGCCAATACTCTCCGAGACAGCACCCCTCATCTTAGACCAGACAGGCTGAGAAATTCAGCGTTAACGTTACAACAGCCGACACTTCTTGTTATTTAAATGTTGTGATTTATGCACAACGATCCACTGAACTAGCGTTGTTAAACGTAATGCATATTGCGGTCCATGGGTTGGCAGGTGGAAGCTCAGGTGCGCCTGGCCACATTCCAAAGAGAGCAGGCACAGGCAGCGGAACAACTGCAATGGAAGAACCTGTCCGACCCCACCATTCGGCGACAGTTTCAACTTTTGACCAACATCGGACCTAGCGCCATGAGGGACTCTCAAAAGTTTGAACAGGTAGTCTTGATATACGCTCTCACCCACACTCTCTGTCTGTTTGTGTTGGCCTGCCTGCCTCTCTCTCTCTCTCTCTCTCACTCTCTCACTCTCTCTCTCCTTCTCTCTCTCTCACTCTCTCTCTCTCACTCTCTCTCTCACACACTCTCTCTCTCACTCTCTCTCCTTCTCTCTCTTTCTCTCTCTCATTCTCTCTATTTCTCTCTCTCTCATTCTTTATTTCTTCTCTCTTCTCTCTCTCTCACTCTCTTTCTCTCTCTCATTCTTTATTCTCCCTCTTTTTTGTTTATCTCCTCTCTGTCTCCCTCTTCTGTTACTCCTGACGTCTTCCGTGCCTATTACTGCCTACGACGTGGACCGTGTACATGTACAGCCTCGTGCATGGGCGATTGTGTCACAGCCCAACACTGCTTGTTACTTCAGATGCAGACCCTGCAGTCCACCATGGAAGGGTACTACGGGGCAGGCAAGGTCTGCCTCGAAGAGGACAACACTATCAGTAACACTAACAACAGCCAATGCCTAGGCCTGGAGCCAGGTGGGTAGAAGGCCTGAACCAAAGACTACACATATGTATGTATACTACCGGCAAATAAAAACGTACAGACTAGAGATTATTCTCTTCTCTCACTAATCTTACCAATCCACTTGAACTGAAAACACTTTTGCACTTGGTGCAAATTTACCATTGTCACCTCCAACTTCAGCGTCTGCTTCCATTACTTTCCGTTTGACTTTTCAAAGGCTTTTGTATTATTTTATTTTCTCTGTCGTATTATTTGTATAAAACTGTGTTGATTTTATTTACATCTGAAGTGTCAAGACACTAGACTGCATTACGAATGTCAGTTGGCTAAGCAGGAAGGTTCTTATCACGACAATCGTTCCATGCACAGACAAGTCATGTTTTGATTAGTGTTTGTATTCTCTCAACATTTCCTCCCCAGCGTTCTTCATTTTGGCTGTATCAAAGTGAAGGCCTAAAATTGTTATTTTATCAACCGCAAGTACATGGAGATTTTCTTTGATCATCTTAATGCCCAATCTTAGAGTGGCGTTTTTGTTGTTGTTGAAGATTTAGTTACAAACCAAAGATTCTGCTAAATCCATATCTCTAGATGTTACAATGTCTTGTTTATTATTTGTTTAAACAGTTTTGTGTGGTCTGCCAATTGTTTGATTTTAAGATCAACTGGAGGATCTGTTTCACTTGTCCAGACTCGTATTTTTTGAATGCTACTATTTGTTATTTTCACAGCTAGTAGCTCAACAGTTAATACAAAGGCTAACAGTGAAATCGAACACCCTTGTCTTATACCGCGGCACACATTAAACTCTTCTGAGATCCACTGTCACAGTGGCCAGAGTGTGGGCACTGGACGACCGTCAGACGAAGGATATTTGGGTAATCAGAAAAACTACACAAACACAGGACGCAACAACATGGAACATGAATAACAACAAAAAGTCACTTCTAGCAAAAAATGCAATTTATATTCACATTCAGCAGAATTCCATAATATTAATGCAACTAATAATATAATAAAAGAACCCTCCCCCGGAAAAAAAAAGAAAAGGAAAGAAAAACCAAACAATCCAAATTCCCGCAAGGGGAAACAATCTTTATATTGTAGCCACAAACACACTTCAATGTTTGTAACCCGTTTTGACCACCACGAAACGCACAGTTTTTAAGGGTCACCTTCCTAGGTAATTGTTCAATTGTTCTGAGTGGCTCACAGTTCTCTTATCGACCCGAGGGCTAGTTTGAGAGTGTCAAACAGACAGGAAGGAAACAGAGGCACAGTACTTATCTCTGATACGCGCCCTGAAACAAACGTCCGAATCCTGGCGTCGAGCATCCGAGTACTGCCTGCTGAATCCGTCCTTCCCTCTCGTCTCTGAGTGCCCAGACCGAAGGTCTACCCTGGGAAGATAGTTCTGGCCCCAGTCTGGCGTTGGTGCGTACTGAGTGGTCCGTCGTCCCTTGGCCCACCCGTTACTGTCGTCCCAGAAGATGGACCCCGCACGTAGTCACATCCACGACCCCACCAGCGACAGTTAGCTAGGCAGGCGATAACGTACACGCAGACGAAAACGTAGATGCAGTGTTATGTGGTAAACATAACGTAGTAGGCCTGCACACCAGATATAAAGTGTTAAGTTTGTGGGCACACCAACTCCTCTGCACTGCACACACTGCCCCATCCCGCTGTTGACCACCCTCAGCCCCACAATTGTCACCGTTTGCGCATGAAACATTATCATGATATATACGTTACTAATGAACTATATTTAACATTTAAACAACAGTTAGCAGCTGAAGCATTCATTCAACAACGTCCCTATGAAAACAAAATATTTCCAACACGAGATCTGAAAATATTAACCATTAGACAATATCTGTCTGTGCGACAACACACAAACGGCATTGAACACACAAAGACTGACATAGATACATTCGACTGATGCTTTTGCCTCCCATAGCCAACCTCGGTCAGTGCCAACAGAACCTGGAGACACACAAAACCCAAACAAACTATCCTACCGTTCGCTTGACTCACCCAACCGGCCTGTGAAGAAAGTTGCAACCTCTTTCCCCTGGCAGAAGGAAACTTCCACTTCTTGAAACTTCCGACGCCACCCGGTACAGCACTTATTCCCGGCAGCACCGACAATTCCAGTCACTCCCTGGCTGAAGAACGACTTATTTTTCCTAAAGTGTCCAACATCCAAACCCCGGTACAGCGCAAAATACCTGGCTGACCCCCTACAACGAAGAGCAATCACCATCTTCAATGTAGAAAGAGTGACTGACCGACCACAAACTTTACTCAGCATAACCACTGGGCTCCGCACGCATGCCGCGCTTGTGCCTTTTTCGCCCGCGAAAGAAAACTATAGCGAAAGCACAGGCGCCCGAATCGACTGTGACATCCACCCTCCATTATTAACAGCCACCTATAAGCTTAATAAAGGTATATAACAGTACCAATGTGGCGCATAAATTAGGCTTTTTGGGAGGGCTCGCACATACTTGGTTTCACTTCGTGAATGTAATTTACAAAGTCCTTGAAAGCAACTTCTCTGTTTTGAAACACAATCATTTTTTTGTGGAAATGTTTGAATCCATCAGGTTCCTAGTATGGTGTCAATAGGATGGGGGTGGGAAATAGTGCTGGTATGTGGATGTGTGTTTGGTAAACAATCTCTCAAAGTTGTATAAGCTCACGTTAACAAAAAGTGCGTAAAACATACAGAGGGATCTATTTCATTCGCAACGAAGTCCCGATTATAAACATCGGTCCAGCGGCTGAAGAAAAAAGCTGTTTCAAATTGATTTACCCACTTTTGTTTTGATTTCGGTTAGGCCCACGGTTGCTTTATTTCTGGAGTAGACCTGGTCTGTAAAATAACCTGCTAAAGAGGAAAACAATGTATCATCATTCTCTATTTCATGCTGACGCTTGTCTTTATATAACCCGTTTTCCTCTCAAAATTATGTTGAGCTTTGGGCGCAGGTTTAAATTCATAAAACTTTCAACCTTCTCCAAAATCCCGTGTGCGTTGGTTTTTAGTTGCCGGTAGTGTAAGTAATCGTTGCCACATCCATACATGCAACATCATTGCCTTTGCGGTTATTGGACCAGGACGTGCTACCGCAGCAGATAAACCGCACTTCGGATTTTAATAGCAAAATGTTCTGCTTTAATAATTCTCGTAATTAAGGTTTTGTTGTGATTTGATTACCGCCTTGAACTTAAGAGTTTAATATTACTTACATTATCTGTAATACAAAAATATTTCAATAGTCCTTACATCATTGATCTTTAATACAAGAAGACTTTAATAGTACTTAAATTATGATACCTGTCATACAACGTTTATTCTTAAGCCCTAGCTTAACTGGCCGAGACAAACCCGAACCTTGTCTCGGCGAGACACCCGAGACAGTCTCGGCGAGACACCCGAACCATCCTTGCCCTTAACTAGGCTCGGCGAGCAATCCGAGACGGGATCGGCGAGAACATCGAGACGTGTCTCGCCGTGTCGCGGGCCGGCCTTTCGTCTTGCCGTTCGTGCGCAGCAAACCTGCCCGAGACACTATTTTGATTTGCTGAAAAATCTATCAATGTCAATGACAACTGATCTAAAGAAATACTACAACACTTAAAAGAAGTAGGTGCACCAAATCCAAACTTAATTTAGACTAGAGAACAGTGAAAATACTGAATCAGTAAAAATTATAAATCATTGAATAGCCATTGACCTGTTCAGCCAACTCTTGCACCAGTGCATGAAATGCACCTTGCTGGTGCCTTTGCAACACTTATAGGGAAGTGTTGCCTTTTGCTTTCTTTCTCTTTTTGCTGCCCCTTCGTTCTCGCTTAGGACATACAGCGCTAGATCAACGCCAAAATCTTCTGCAGTTTTCAATTCACGATCGAAGGCCGCCATTGTTGCTAACGTAACTTTGTCAGGTATGTCAGTTTCGACGCAGCTAAAAATAGACCCAGTTCAGAAACGAAAGAGCTCGCCGTGACGCCCGATCTCCTGTCTCGTCTCGGCTGGTCTCGGGAAGACCCAATTAAGAATGAAACTGCATTTTTGACCTTTGGTTCGCCGAGACAAGGTTCGGTTTGTCTCGCCCAGTTAAGCTAGGGCTTTAGGAAGTCCTTGTCTTGCCTCAAACAGATCTGGAGAACATTCTTGCCGAGAGCCGCGACTACGATCGCCTGCTGACAACGTGGAAAGGATGGCGTGACGTCACAGGACCCAAAATAAGGCCGCTGTACCAGCAGTTTGTTGCCCTTAGCAACGAAGGTGTAAGAGAACAAGGTAAGAGAAAGACAATTGTATTCTTTTTCATGTATTCCTTCTTTCTTTTTTCATCCATCATTCCGTCGTTGCTAGCACAGATGTTGTCATTAATAAGATTTCAAACAACCTGTGAGTAAAGGCCAGTTCTTTTCTTTGAATTTCCAGACTTATCTGGAAATATGGAAATACTTTGAAAGTCGGGAATCACAACGAAACAAATTGTCTTCGAGAACGTGTGTGAGTGTGTGTGTGTGTGGGTGTGGGTGTAGGTGTGTGTGTGTGTGAACGCAAAAAAGCGCACCAATGAGTAGCAGACCTTGTCTTTCTTAGTAACAAATGGGTTTATTTGCTTGGAACCCACTTTTTTCCAGGAACCCACTTTTTTCTAAGTGCGCGGGAGTGCTCTTTTAGTGCATGGGAGTGCAGTTGTAGTGCATGAGAGTGTTTTAAGTACAGAGGAGTGCACTATCCAGGACGGAGAAAATACTGTCCTTTTATCGGAGAAATTTGGAAGAAAAGTCGACCTATTTCGTCGCCTATAGGAGACGAACTAGGTCAACTTTTTAGACGGAAAGAGCCAATTTTGACTTAGATTCTTACATTTCTAGAAGAAGCTTGCGTTCTTTCCGTCAAAAAAATCACTTTCCGATTCCTACATTCTTAAATAAACCAATTCAATTCAATTCAATTCAATATTTTAATTTAACGTCTTTTCACAACAATGTGATTTTAGACAACCATACAAAAAAAAAGAAAAAAGAAATTGTTAATTATAGTAATTTAAATAAATCTGTTCCGACAATGATACGCGCGATGTCCTGTAACATCGAACTATGTAAGATGACTCTAATATCGTCTTGTGCACATAAAATAATTCCATTTTCTTTGTACAGTGCTGTTAAAACAGGACAATCAAATAATATGTGGTGTAAGGAAATAGTTCCAGCACATAAACAAGTAACAGTTTTCAAATATTTTGTACACCATGAATTCAAGCGTAGCTTATATACTAATCTAGCAATAGTTCTGGAACAACTAACAATATTTACTTTGGGTGTTATATTAGTAAAGTGTTGTTCTAAAAACGAATAATATTCAAATTGAGCTAATTTTACATTAGAATTAAAGACTGTATGCTCACTTTTCATTGCACCTTTTTTGGCCAATTTATCTGAAATTTCATTACCATAAATCTCTAAATGTGATGGTACCCAACAAAAGGTAATTCCAATACCTCTAATTCTAATACTATGAATAAGATATCTTACTTCAAACATTATATCTGTTCTTTTTCTACATTTCCAATTTTTTAAAGCATAAAGCACTGATTTAGAGTCAACACAAATTAATATATTAAATATCTTAGAAGGAATGCTGAGGATGTATTCTAGTACCATCATTATTGCATATAATTCACACGTAAATATTGAAAACCCTTGACCAAGATAGTAAGAATTTTGAATATTTAGATAAGGTATGAAAAATCCTGCGCCACAGTTTGATGAATCCAAAACACTACCATCAGTGAATGCTTTTAAATGATTAGAATAATTATTATTTAAATGTTCTGTAACTTCACATTTTAAAATTTGACAATACTCAGTTTTCTTTAAATCAGTATAATCTATGTCAAAATGTGCATTTAAATGTTCCCACGGTGGAAATTTTGGAATATCTGGTAATGCTGAAATTGAAGTAATATCAATATTGCAGGCTGCCATAATATCTTGTGTATAATCTTTAATTGTTTGAGTATAGGGAATAGTTTGAGCTCTTTTAGGATAATCCACACTGCTCACATTCAAAATTTCGTCAGTTACTGAATTTTTTACAGACAAACATCTAATTACATATTTTGAAGTGGCTAATTTACGCTGCTCAGCTAAAGATAATATACCTGATTCTTTATATGTATTTTGAGTATTAGTATGAATTGGTACACCCAAAGCCAATTTGATCGATTTGCTGTCAATGCATTAAATACATATACATAATTATACATTAAATAAACCCAGTTCTGATGAATTGCAAGTATGGGTGTGTGTGTGTGTGTGTGTGCGTGTGTGTGTGTGTGTGTGTGTTAGAGAGAGCGCGAGAGAGGGTAGGAAAGGGAGGGACTGAGATGCTATTTGTGCGTATTGAGCATGACTTTTTTGACGTGGAACTAGGCGCTCTACAAGTCAACAACATCATCATCACCATCATCATCATTATCATCATCATCATTATCATCATCATCACCATCATCATCATCATCATCATCATCCTGTATCGGTCAGCGTCTTGAGCAGTTCTTGAGCTGGAAAATCGCTCTATACCAACAATGTAAGATTAACATTGTGATTGATTGTACATCAGGCTATCACGATAACATTGTGATTGTTTGTACATCAGGCTATCACGATAACATTGTGATTGATTGTACATCAGGCTATCACGATAACATTGTGATTGTTTGTACATCAGGCTATCACGATAACATTGTGATTGATTGTACATCAGGCTATCACGATAACATTGTGATTGATTGTACATCAGGCTATCACGATAACATTGTGATTGATTGTACATCAGGCTATCACGATAACATTGTGATTGATTGTACATCAGGCTATCACGATAACATTGTGATTGATTGTACATCAGGCTATCACGATAACATTGTGATTGATTGTACATCAGGCTATCACGATAACATTGTGATTGATTGTACATCAGGCTATCACGATAACATTGTGATTGATTGTACATCAGGCTATCACGATAACATTGTGATTGATTGTACATCAGGCTATCACGATAACATTGTGATTGATTGTACATCAGGCTATCACGATAACATTGTGATTGATTGTACACCAGGCTATCACGATAACATTGTCATTGATTGTACATCAGGCTATCACGATAACATTGTGATTGATTGTACATCAGGCTATCACGATAACATTGTATTTGATTGTACATCAGGCTATCACGATAACATTGTGACTGATTGTACATCAAGCTATCACGATACGGGCGAGTACTGTAAATATAACATTGTGATTGATTGTGCACCAGGCTATCACGATACGGGCGAGTACTGTAAGTATAACAATGTGATTGATTGTACATCAGGCTATCACGATAACATTGTGATTGATTGTACATCAGGCTATCACGATACGGGCGAGTACTGGAGGTCGTTTTACGAGTCATCCACGTTCCAAGAGGACATGGAGTGGTTGTTGGAGCAGCTGAACCCATTGTACCAGCACCTCCACGCCTACGTCCGAACCAAGCTGCAAGAGGTCTACGGCAGCCACAGGTTCCCGCAGACCGGTCACATCCCGGCGCACTTGCTGGGTAAGGATGTTTTTTCTTGTTATTTATTTATTTATATATTTATTTTCTGTGTTTGTTTCTTTGTTTCTTTCTTTGTTTATTTCTGTTACGTTGAAACGCGAAGGATAGTATGTCTGAAACCCGCACGATAGATCTAATCGTTTCGCTTTGCAAAGTATTCAATAATAGAGTTTATTTCCCTTTAATTTGAGTTTGTGGTGTGGTTAGAGGAAGTTTTGTATAACGTTGATAATTTTTGTTGGTCGATATTATTGGAGAATTCTCTAGATGTGCGTGTTTACTGTTGATAGAAACTTCCTGATAAATGTAGATGTTTGAGAACCTTCCTGGAATGTGAAGAAAGATGTATGACGTAAAATAGCGATGACGAAGTTTCATTTGATTGGTTGTAGTGCGTCATTCTGCTGTGTTCTAAATTGTTCTGGAGTATGAAGAGAGTATATAAGTGCCGCACTGTTTCAAAAGAGGAGTTGATAGTGTGTTGATAGTTGTTGAAAGTAAAAGGTTGAGAGTGAAAAGGCGATTGTATGCAGTTGTTGATGTATGCTGAATAAAATTGGAAAACTACATTACGAAACGGAAACTTCGATGGTATGGCCACGTCACCAGATCATCAGGCCTTGCAAAGACTATTCTGCAAGGCACAGTGCAAGGAGGTAGAAGAAGAGGGAGACCGAAAAAGAGGTGGGAGGACAACATTCGAGAATGGACTGGTTTGACACTGAGCGAAGCCATCAGGGCTGCTGAGGACAGAGAAAGATGGAGTATGCTGGTTAAACGATCATCTGTGGTGCCCCCACGACCTTCGGGTTACGGGACAGGATAGGATAGGACATTACGAAGACTTTGCCTTGTTGCTGAGTGAGCAGGCTGCGTGGATAAACGAATCAGAGTTACACCAATCAGGATTTCAAGCATCGGGGCTGAATCAAATACTGATGAAAAACACCAACATCGAACGATTGTAACAATTTCAAAGAAAGAATATTGACGTTTAACGTCCTCACCCACCATTGACGTTTAACGTCCTCACCCACCATTGACGTTTAACGTCCTCACCCATCATTGGCCATAGGGCAGACAGGGATAACCATCTCACTGAATGTTATGTCGCCCATACGGTGAAACGCCAATGGTAGTATGTCTGAAACGCGCACGATAGATCTAATCGTTTCGTTTTGCAAAGTATTCAATAATGGAGTTTATTTACCTTTGATTTGAGTTTGCATTGTTGTTAGGAGAGGCTTTGTATAACGTTGATAATTTTTTTTTTTTTTTTTTTTTGGTTGTAATTTTTATTTCTTCAAAATGAGAATGAGTTTAACAAAAATGGATGAATGAAAAAGATTAAACAAAATAAACATGAGCGGCCCCCTCCCCCCAAAAAACACCCATACTCACGCATACACACAATTATACATTTATCGCATTCATTTGTTCAAACTGCATTATTTCTGATTTCTATACTTATTGCTCTGGGTCAACTGGAATTCGACTCAGGAGGAAAATAATGAGCAGATATACATTAAAAAAAAAAAACAAAAAAAAACAACAACAACAACAACAAACAGTTCAATCTTCGATGAGTGATAAGTACAAGATCCATTCACTAATGAATTTGTGGTATTTATCATTTATAATAGCCACATATTTCTCTAAACAAAAACGCTTTTTAAGAATCATTCTGAACTGTTGAATTTGTGGTTGAGAATTACCTAACTTACATTTATATATATAGAATTTAGCAAGCAGTATGATCAAGTCAAACGTGATATCTGTATGGACATCTTCTTTTATACCGAATAAAATTAATGCTTTATCCAGACAAATATTATGACAGGCACACTTTTCCACCAAACAATCCTTTAAGTCACTCCAAAATTTTAAAACAACCCTACACTCATATAGCATATGTGTTAACGTCTGATCTTCTATTTCACAAAAATTACATATGGGTGAATCTATAATTTTACACCTGAATAAATATTGTTGGGTTGGAAGTAGCCTATGTAATAGTCGAGTTTGAAACCATCTTAACTGCGTGTCTTGTGTTATTCTAAAGCAGTGAGGGAAGATTTTTTCCCAATGTAGATTTTCAAAAAAAGTATTCCATCTTGCTACTGCGGTCGGAGAGAAACTGTTTTCAGCCAACAATGCTCGTACTGATTTTTACCCCTATTAATGTATTTCCATACTTTCGGGACTGATTCCTCATATGTACTGCCTAGTTCTAAACCTAACCTCTTCTGAAATTTCTTAACCGCATTTAATACTCCTTGATATGTCAAAAAATTTGTTTTTATCGCATTGGGAAATTTTGTTTTAAACTCCTGGAATGAAAGATAAGTGCCCTCCTCATTAACAAGCTGCTTAATAAATAGTATGTCACAATCACACCATTCCTTTAAGTAAATAACCTTTTGATCTCTCAAAATATTTTTGTTGTAATGAATATTTTCAGACATGAATTCATTATTATCCGAAGGTTGACATTTAACAGCAATCCTCCTAAAGTGTTTCAAAACATCCTTCCAAAAGGGATTGTTCACCTTTGTACTGAGCACATTACAATATTCCGCACCATACTTATAAATATTACTTAACTTTGGATACATCGTAAGCACCATTTCCTTCCAGGATGTTTCATTTCTCAATCTTATTAACCACTGAACTTTAAGCGAAGTCAGAAAGTTTCGGACATTAATCATTCTCAATCCACCCTCTTCATAGGACTTACATACAATAGATTTTTTTATTTTACTTCTTTTTTTATCCCATAAAAATGAATAAATTTCCTTTTCTAGCAAAAGTAAAATTTCCTCAGACGGATCTGGCAAGGTCGTTAATAAATGAGTGATTTTTGAAAGTACCAGCGTTTTAATAATTAAAATCTTCCCCAATGGGGTAAGATGCCTTCGACACCAGGCCGCCATGACCTTTTTCATATTTGAGAGTTTTTCTTCATAATTAATACGAACAATACTATTAGTATCCGTTGAGAACAAAACCCCTAAAACTCTAAAGGTTCCTGGGTCCCAAACAAAATTTTTATCTCTCATATACTGGATATTACACTTCTTCCTACTTCCTATCCATGTAGCAAGTGATTTTTCAAAATTTACCTTCAATCCAGATATTTCTGCATATGCCAACAGAACATCAACTACTGCTTTAAAAGATCGTTCTGAACCATCAAGACAAGTGGTTGTGTCATCAGCAAACTGAGACAATAAATTTTCCTTGTCTTTAATTTGAATACCTTTAATTAATTTATTTTTACGAATCATTAAAGATAATATTTCAGCACAAATAAGGTATAAATAGGGACTGCATGGGTCACCTTGTCGGACACCTCTCTCTATTGAAAAACACTGCGAGTATTGGCCATTAACTAATATAGTTGATGAAATATTAGAATAAAATGTTTTTATCCATTGAATTAGATCTGGTCCAAATTCAAAAAAATTAAGACAAGAAAATAGAAAAGTCCAGGAAACACTGTCAAAAGCTTTTTCCATGTCTACGGTAAATAAGAGTCCCGGAATATTCTCTTTTTCTACATATATTATAGTATCCTACAATAAGCGAATATGTTCACCTATATAACGTCCTTTTATAAAAGCCTTTTGAGATTCATCAATAATTTTAGGTAAAACAGCCTTCAATCTGTCAGCCACACAAGCCGAAGCAATTTTATAAGAAATGTTTAACAGGGATATTGGCCTCCAGTTTCTTACCAGACGTTTAGATTTTCCTTCTTTAGGTATACAAACAATAGTACCACGTCTCTGTGTAACAGACAATTGCTCTTTTTGGAATCCTTCATTTATAGAACGAATATAAAATGTACCAATATCTATGAAAAAGAATTTAAAGAATTCTACCGTGAATCCGTCAGGTCCTGGGCTTTTATTATTTTTCATTTTTTCAGAGCCGTGACTGCTTCGCCAAATTTAATCACACCTTCTGTCTTTTCTCTATCTTCTTCTTGAAGTTTAGGTACATCCTTTAACTCTACACCAATATCCATATTTTTAACATCTTTATGTCTGTAAAGATTTTCGTAAAAATCTTGCACTTCTTCTAAAATATGTTTTTGTTCAGTAATGATTTCTCCATTTTCTGTTTCCAATATGGGCATAGCTTTATCTAGATAATTTCTGTTTTCTAAGTTACAAAAGTATTTGCTCATTTTTTCTCCTTCATTTAGCCATTTGACTCTGGACCGAACCGCATTCCCGTCCATTTTAATATCTCTAAGTTCCTGAAGTTGTACCTTAAGGTTTTCCAACTCTTCCAGATTCTCGTCTTTTATATTTTCCTCTATTCTCTTAATTTTTTGTTCCAAATCCATTTCCATTTGAGTATTAATCTTTTTTCTATAACTAGCATACGATATTGTTTTACCCCTTATCTCTAAAAGAATCATCTAAAAAAAAAGTTGATCACTTATTTGAAGCTGAAGCTGATCATCTGGAATACCATCAATTCCATCAAAGTTATATACCAAAACAGCATACTGTTTTTTAAGATTACTAATAACTTTTTTTATTTCTAAAATGTATTCTTTATCTTTAAGTAATGAATTATTAAATTTCCATAAGGGTCTATCTCTCTGAAGTTGTTCTTTTTTAATAAACAGAACTACTAAGGAGTGATCTGAACGATAGCCTGGATATATTTTTATATCAACAGTTTCATTCATGATTTCTTCACTCATAATAAAATAATCTAGTCTTGCTTGTTTGATTGTATTATATTTTCTCCATGTATACATTTTTTTATCTGGGTAAATCTGCCTAAAAACATCATAATAACCATATTTGGCAAACATTTCAAGCAGTTTTCTTCTTGTTCTAGGGCGGCTTGATGTGCTGACATAGTTACGAACATCAATCGTCATATTAAGAGGACAATTCCAATCCCCTGCCATAATTACATTATCACTGCCATAATGATCAATATGATCCCATATTTTTTCAAAGAATTCCGGATGATCGCCAACACTAGGGCCATATAAGTTTACAAGAAGTATTCTTCTTTTCATTATTTCTACATCTATAATCAAAAATGTGCCATGTGGATCTCTTAATACATCGAACATTTTATATTCAAAATTATTATTGAACAGAATTGCCACACCGTTTTTGTTTGTTTCTTCACCACTAATCCAAATATTATATCCCCAAGCCGCCCTAATAAAGCTTTCACTTTCTGTTTTCCAGTGTGTTTCTTGAAGCATATAAATGTTGCACTTTTGGTTCCTTAAATAATCAAACACGTCTCTACGTTTCTTTGCATCCCCCAGACCATTACAATTATATGTACATATAGAAAAATTATCCTTACAAGTATTTGTCATTTTTTCTCATTGTAATCCCTTTAAAGAACTATTCCTGATCATGTAATCATTGTGTAAATTTACCCTAATTGTCTTTATCACAACTGACACAAAAATGAATTGAGTACATACCTCCAGAGCAATCAACTTTAACAGACCCATACAGTTCAAACTTCTTTCATACACAACAAACGATTCATACATTATGTTTATGCGTCAATGCTTAAACTGGGTGAAGAAGATAATGGCGTGACTACCTAGACAAAAAAGCAAATATCAAATATAAGATGGCAAAAATAAACCGCTCTGAGACTATTTACTTAATAAAAAAACTGCAGTTTGAAAAGTATTGCATTACTTTTTTCAGTGAATAATTCAGTAATGTCATAAATCAATATTGGTCAGTTAAACATTTCACTTAAATCTGATCAACTCAACTATTGAAGTAAACAATCACAAATAACACAGAAAATGACATCGGTAGGCTTCATTTGCAAGAACAGAATAATTGAATTAATCATAATGATTGGACAATTCAAAGGTGTATTTACCTCGAGGTAAACAAGTAGTCAAAGGAAGGTTATTAAACAATAAATAAATCAATACATAACAACCTAAATATCAATATTTTCAAATAGAAGTACACGACTCAGTTTTAGAACACAACAGCAACACCGATAAAAAACAAACGAATTAAAAATAAGAATAATAATTTTAAAAAATAATTTAGAAAATAATACAACATAGTACAATTAACGAATATTACTGCTTTGAAAGAAAGACTGACTTCCAAATTTACAAACCAATTATACAGGACCAATTATAAACACATGTAGTGATGTACTAGCATTTTTTGGACAAAGAAAGAGAATAAGTCAAATTAATAGAAAATAATAAGTCAGACAATCATATTCATCTTGATTTTGTTAGAAGAAATCTTTGGTCAAAACCAGAATAAATCTTTTAAAAACTTCCAACTATACATAACAACAACAAAAAGGTAAGTTTAAGCTAACTATTTAGCTGAAATAATAAGACAACAATCATAAATATAGTTTACAAACCGTACTCTTCCACAATCGTTATATTATTCTTTGGAAAGGTATAGTTAAGAAAAACAACACACCCAAAGAGAGAGAGAGAGAGAGAGAGAGAGAGAGAGAGAGAGAGAAAGAGAGAGAGAGAAATTATAAAGAAGGTGTACAATCAACAAATATTACTGCTTTGAAAGAAAGTCTGACTTCCCAATTTACAAACCAATTATACAGGACCAATTATAAACATATGTACTAGCATTTTTTGGACAAAGAAAGAGAATAAGTCAAATTGATATAAAATAATAAGTCAGACAATCATATTCATATTGATTTTGTTAGAAGGAATCTTTGGTCAAAACCAGAATAAATCCCTTAAAAACTTCAAACTATACATAACAACAACAACAAAAAGGTAAGTTTAAGCTAACTATTTAGCTGAAATAGTAAGGCAGCAATCATAATTAATATAATAAGGCAACAGTCATCTATAGTATAGTTTACAAACCATACTCCTTCACAATCGTTATATTTTTTCTGTGAACAGGTATTTTTAAGAAAAACAACACACCCAAAGAGAGAGAAAAAGAGAAAAAAAATTAAAAATAGAAATAAATTTCAAAAAAGTTTAATAAAAAGAAAAAAACTACAAAGAAGGAGTATAATCAACGAATGTTACTGCTTTGAAATAAAGACTGACTTCCAAATCTACAAACCAATTATACAGGACCAATTATAATCAGATGTACTAACATGTTCTGGACAAAGAAAGAGAATAAGTCAAATTAATAGAAAATAATAAGTCAATCACATTCATCTTGTTTTTGTTATAAGGAATTTTAGCTCAAAAACAGAATAAATCTTTTAAAATCTTCCAACTATACATTTTTGGTCAAAAACAGAATTTAAAAAACCAACTGAATAAATCTTTTAAAAACTTCCAACTATATATAACAACAACAAAAGGGTAAATTTAAGCTAACTATTTAGCTGAAGTAATAAGGCAACAATCATAAATATAGTTTACAAACTCTACTCTTTCACAATCATAATATTTTTCTTTGGAAAGGCATAGTTCAGTAAGAAAAACAACACACCCAAAGAGAGAGAGAAAGAGAGAGAGAGAGACTCAGAGAGAGGGAGAGAGAGGGAGAGAGAGAGAGAGAGAGAGAGAGAGAGAGAGAGAGAGAAACTACAAAGAAGGAGTACAATCAACGAATATTACTGCTTTGAAAGAGAGACTGACTTTTAAATTTACCAACAATTATACAGGCCCAATTATAAAACACATGGACTTGCATTTTTTGGTCAAAGAAAGAGAATAAGTCAAATTAATATAAAATAATAGGTCAAACTTGTAATCATATTCATATTGTTTTTTGTTAGAAGGAATCTTTGGTCTTCCATGTACTAGCATTTTTGGACAAAGAAAGAGAATAAGTCAAACTAATAGAAAATAATAAGTCAGACAATCATATTCATCTTGTTTTTGATAAAAAGAATCTTTGGTCAAAAACAGAATAAACCTTTTAAAAACTTCCAACTATACATAACAACAACAAAAAGGTCAGTTTAAGCTAGCTATTTAGCTGAAATAATAAGACAACAATCATAAATATAATTTACAAACCATACTCCTTCACAAGTGACAATCGTTATATTTTTCTTTGAAAAGGTATAGTTAAGAAAAACAACACACCAAAAAGAGAGAAAAAAAAATATAGAGAGAGAGAGGAATCCTCCAACCATGTGTTATAAAGTTTACAAAACCAACTGAAATAAATTCTTCAATCGTGGCAAATAATGTTTACCAAAGCACATTTTAAGTTTAGTAGTTTAAGTAGGAAAGAGAAAGCCAGAGAAGAAGAGAGAGAGAGAGAGAGAGAGAGAGAGAGAGAGAGAGAGAGAGAGAGAGAGAGAGAGAGAGAGAGAGAGAGAGAGAGAGAGAGAGCGTATAGTACAAAACTCTAAGCCTACCCATACTTCAGATTTAGTATTTCAATTGCCGTCACTCACACACTATTGCTGCGTGGCCAACACACAATCACGATGCACCCATTGTATTATCACTGCCTACACCGCCGTAGGTTATATTTGGCATGGCTATAAGCACGTGCTGCCACATGGCCATAGGCCTGTTGGGTAAACAATTGAGCTCAATTATTGTTGTGTTTGGTTTTTTTAGTCACATGTGTTGCAGAACCTCTTGACTAAACAAGCACCGCAAAGACCCGCAAAGACACACAAAGACATGTCCCATATATAATTAATCAACGAGATTTAGACCACATCTGCTTCTTTCCTTCAAGTTCTGCAATTGATTGAATAGAAACCACCGTACCACTGACTGATTTCATGTACACCCTACCATACACTGTCCACGCTTGATCACAGCTTTCATCTTTTTGAACTCGTGTATATAGTCTGTAGTTCGCATCTGTGAGATCTTCCACAATCACAATTTTTGAACCTTTCAGCTGTTTTCTATTTTTGATCACCAAATCTCTATGTTTACGATTAACTAGTCTAACTATAGTAGCTCTTGGGATATCATTGCCGACACCTTTTGGTCTGGGCAGACGATGGGCTGCTTCAATATCCCCAGGTTGCAACTTGACCCCAATATCTTGAAACACTTTCAGAAGTGCCGTTTCTGTCTCCTCTTGGTTCTCTCTTCCTCTGCTCCCTCCAGCTTCCGCGGATTCCGGTAGGCCATAAATACGAAGATTATTACGTCTGTTGTACTGGTCCGCTTCATTTGCTGTCACTCGTGCCAGCTCTGCCACACGATGTACTTCTGTCATTTTCTCCTTGTATTCACTGAATGCCTTCTCCATCTTCTTCAAACCCGCCACTTCTTTTTTGAGAGTTTCATTTTCCCTTTGCAGCTCAATTATTGCTGTAGACATTTCCTTCATCTCCCTTTTCACTTCTTGTAACACACTATTATTTTCACACACCTTTTGCATAATAGCCTCAAGGGTCACAGGTTGAGATATAGGTTCAGTAACAGACATTTTCGGCGTAGAAGTTGCGGCCGTTTCCGAGACGAAAGATGATTCAAATTCTGATATTTCCGAAGAGCCTTCACAGATTCTTTTAGAAACAAAAGAGTCGTCAGAACTAGAGACAGAATGCAGGCCTACTTTAACACACTGCTTTTCCTTCAAGGGTCTCTTAGCTCTTCTCGGTGTGTTATTTTCAATTTCAGTTTCCACTGAGTTGCTAAATGTGTCTACTACGTCTCTCACCGACTGCATCTCAACACAAAGACTAAGTCACTTGCCATACACTGCATCACCATGAAGTTTGCACACAAACTATTGATCACATTATCAACAATAGCCTAGCCACGCCATTATTTCACCCACTGGTTTATGATGGTTGCATTTTGGGTCTTATTTCCACGGATTTTTCTTCACAAATTATCAGAGCTAGGCAGAAACCATCTTTCCCCCCATGTTGATAATTTTAGTTGGTCGATATTGTTGGAGAATTCTCTAGATTTTGAGTATTTACTATCGATGGAAACTTCCCGATGGATATCGAAGTATGAGAATGTTCCCGGAAGGAGAAAAAATAGGTATGACGTAAGACAGTAATGACGAAGTTAGAAGCGATTGGTTAAATTGCGTCATACGAGATTGATCCAGGGTGTTCGGGAGTATCAAGAGACTATTTAAGTGCCGCAATGTTTCAAAAGAGTAGTGAAAGTTGTTGATAGTGAGTTGGAAAGTAAAAGTGGAAAGTGGAAAGTGATTGTATGCAGTTGTTGATGTGTGCTGAATAAAAGTGGAAAACTTCATACGTCGACTTTGTGACTTGTATGCTGATTGAGCGGGTTGCGTGAATAAACAAATCTGAGCTACACTCATCAGTACTTCTGCATTGGGGCTGAATCCACTACTGATAGAAAACACCAACATCAAATCGGAGTGTAACACTGAACCACCAGAGCAATCATAGTGCTAATATAAACTGTGAACTACGGCAGACAGGGATAACCATCTCACTGAACCACCAGAGCAATCATAGTGCTAATATAAACTGTGAACTACGGCAGACAGGGATAACCATCTCACTGAACCACCAGAGCAATCATAGTGCTAATATAAACTGTGAAATACGGCAGACAGGGATAACCATCTCACTGAACCACCAGAGCAATCATAGTGCTAATATAAACTGTGAACTATGGCCACTTGTATCTTGCCGTGGCGGGATTGGGACCAATCATAGTGCTAATATAAACTGTGAACTATGGCCACTTGTATCTTGCCGTGACGGGATTGGGACCAATCATAGTGCTAATATAAACTGTGAACTATGGCCACTTATATCTTGCCGTGACGGGATTGGGACCAATCATAGTGCTAATATAAACTGTGAACTATGGCCACTTATATCTTGCCGTGGTGGGATTGGGACCAATCATAGTGCTAATATAAACTGTGAACTATGGCCACTTGTATCTTGACCAATCATAGTGCTAATATAAACTGTGGACTATGGCCACTTGTATCTTGCCGTGACGGGATTGGGACCAATCATAGTGCTAATATAAACTGTGAACTATGGCCACTTGTATGTTGCCATGGCGGGAATGGGACCAATCATAGTGCTAATATAAACTGTGAACTATGGCCACTTGTATGTTGCCATGGCGGGAATGGGACCAATCATAGTGCTAATATAAACTGTGAACTATGGCCACTTGTATCTTGACCAATCATAGTGCTAATATAAACTGTGAACTATGGCCACTTGTATCTTGGCGTGGCGGGATTGGGACCAATCATAGTGCTAATATAAACTGTGAACTATGGCCACTTGTATCTTGCCGTGACGGGATTGGGACCAATCATAGTGCTAATATAAACTGTGAACTATGGCCACTTGTATCTTGCCGTGGCGGGATTGGGACCCGGGTCACTGGTGTGGCAGGCCAACGCTGTATCACTGAGCTAGGTGGGTGGAGTTGTTATTTAGTATTTACTGCACACTCCATAACGATTGAGATTAGAGAGATTAGAGTTCACTCAGTGCTAGTGGAAAGGCCAACGCTGTATCACTGAGCTAGGTGGGTGGAGTTGTTATTTATTATTTATTGCACACTCCATAACGATGCTAGGTCTGAGATTACAGTTCACTCAGTGCTAGTGGAAAGGCCAAATGTCAAACGTGGTCGCTGCGCACCAAACAACAAGTTGCCGCCTTGAGCCGTTGGAGTTAGGGTTAGACGTTAGAGTTAGCCGTTGGAGTTAGGTCCTGCTTTGGGACAGTGCCATGGGCAGATGTTTGGACTTAAAGCGCCATCCATACAACAACATTCCCACAACGCTGCCCAAGGCTATTTCAAAGAACTGAACGAGATCCATATAGTGAACTGCAGGCTCGCTGATTACCCTTTGTGCGCTAATTGAAGTCTTTGTTTATTAATAAGCATTTGAATGATGTTGGTGTGTATCTGTTTTGTTTAGTTATTCACACCTTTTTGGGACCATCGCGTGTGATGATGGTTTTGTGTCCACTGTTGATGCACTCACCAAAATCAAGTTCTTGGTTCGATCGTGCACAGAGTACATGTACTGTTACATGCCTTGCACTGCTACATGCTTTGTACTGCTACATGCCTTGTACTGCTACATGCCTTGTACTGCTACATGCCTTGTACTATTACATGCCTTGTACTGCTACATGCCTTGTACTGTCACATGCCTTGTGCTGTCACATGCCTTGTACTGTTAATGCCTTGTACTGCTACATGCCTTGTACTATTACATGCCTTGTACTGCTACATGCCTTGTACTG
The DNA here is from genome assembly GCA_036898135.1 of Oncomelania hupensis. Classification (NCBI taxonomy): domain Eukaryota; kingdom Metazoa; phylum Mollusca; class Gastropoda; order Littorinimorpha; family Pomatiopsidae; genus Oncomelania; species Oncomelania hupensis. The sequence goes on from CM072511.1 coordinate 167,748,596, forward strand.
TCACATGCCTTGTGCTGTTACATGCTTGTACTGTTAATGCCTTGTACTGCTACATGCCTTGTACTGTTACATGCCTTGATTTCTTTAGACAAAGACAAAATTTCAGTTCTTCTTCTCTTGGATCATTCGGCCGCTTTTGATACTATCGATCATGAAATTCTTTTATTACGTCTCAATAACGATTTTGGAATCCAAAACAGTGCTCTTAACTGGTTTCGGTCTTATCTCTCAGAAAGAAAACAAGCTGCTATCGTAAATGGAATTAAATCTACCGCACAACCGCTTGATTTTGGCGTTCCTCAAGGCTCTGTGCTTGGCCCTGTTCTGTTCATTCTGTACACCTCTCCCCTCTCACGTCTCATTAACTCACACTCTATCCGCCACGAAATGTATGCAGATGACACCCAACTTAATCACTCTGACTCTCCTTCTAACTACAATTATTTAGTTCGGACCCTTCAAGATTGTGTTATTGAGGTAAAATCTTGGATGTCAAACAACCGTCTCAAGCTAAATGATAACAAAACTGAGGCTTTCAGTGTTTCTCCGTCATCTGCAGACCCCTCTTCTCTTCCCTCAACTATCACTGTTGGAACTACTTCTATTTCTTTTTCTGACACTGTTTGCGACCTTGGGTTTTTCCTCGATCAGGATCTCTCCATGCAGCAACACATTGCAAAATCTTGTCAGATTCCATACATTGAACTTAGACGCATAAGCCCCATTCAACAGTATCCCACACAAGAAGCAACAGAAACACTAGTTAGCGCATGCATTCTGTCTAGATTGGATTATTGTAATTCACTCCTTGTGGGTTGCACACAGAAAGTCCTTAGACCTCTTCAGCAAGTCCCAAACTCTGCAGCTAAACTCATCTTCAAAGCACGGAAATCACAGCATTGCACACCTCTCTTTCAAGAACTACACTGGCTCCCAGCTGAACAACGAATTAAATATAAAACCTCATGTCTTTGCTACCACATCATCTCTGGAACTGCTTCTAGCTATCTTTCCGAGCTTTTGACTGCCTATGTTCCTTCTCGGTCTCTCCGCTCGTCTGCAGATGAAAGGATTTTCCGTGTACCAGAATACCACAGGGTGAGACATGGTTATCGAACCTTCAGTTTCTTCTCCGTTCAGACCTAGAACTCGCTACCTCGGTCCGTTCGTCACTAGCGTCTTTTAAAATGAACTTGAAGACGCATCTTTTTACAGAGGCCTTTTCTTAGGCGCACTGAGTGAGTGTGTTTGTTTTTGGTTTTTTTTTGGGTTTTTTTTGGGGGGTGGGGTTGTTCTTTTGGTTTTGGGATTTGTATGTGGTTGCATGTTATTGACCAATGTACGCATGTTGTGTTTACATTTGTGTAAAGCGCTTTGTGATTGTGGAAAGCGCTGAAAAAATTGTCTGTTATTATTATTATTATTATTATTATTATTATTATTATTATTATTATTATTATTATTATTATTTATGCCATTTACTGTTACATACCTTGTACTGGTGCTGCAGGCAACATGTGGGCACAACAGTGGAACAACATCTACAAGCTAGTGCAACCTTACACCAATCGTACAGCCATTGACGTCACTGCAGCCATGCAGAGTCAGGTACCACACCATATTAACAATCTATAAGCTCGTACATCTTACTTACAATCTAATATGGAATATGCCTTATGTAGTGGTGGGCTGGTTGTGGTTGTGGTTGTGGTTGGAGAGAAGCGAAGTGATGGAGGTAGTAGGGTGAAGAAGTCTCTCTCTCTCTCTCTCTCTCTCTCTCTCTCCCTCTCTCTCTCTCTCTCCTGAACGCCAGTCCGTTGATGACCATCATATTCAGAGATCAAAGGCAGTTCTCGTGGAGAGAACAGCTTAGCAACGTTGGAATTTCTCCTCTCCCCACCTCCTAAAACTTACTTTACTTTTGATACATTTAACGTCCCAGGATACCGTGGCATATAGGAGACATACAAATTTAAGACATAATTAAAATGTAGGACACAATAGTAAAATCCCATCAGAACCAATTAAAAACAGGAGGTGACAGAAATCACACATACAGGACACTCATTCATTCTGTTAATTTATAAGTAACAAAGAAATACAATACAATACAATACAATACAATACAATACAACTTTATTCATCCCAAAGGGCAATTACATTATTATGTTCATGAGGCAGCATAAAAGATACTCAAAAAATGTATCATAAACCAACAAAACAAAACAAAACAAAACAATAAATACATAGATTTAAAAAACATCACACAAGCACACACACGCGAATCAAGATCACAAGTGATATCACAGAAGTCAACAAAATTCAACAAGTTGATTAAAAAGTGCAGCCAGTACACATAGACACTAAAGGGAGACTCTCACTATATAACAAATAAGACCCCCAAAGTGCCGAAAACTAAAAGCGGTTAGTACTATTAAGAAGTCGGATTGCACAGGGAATAGCATATCGGCGTCTGGACGGCAACAGTGTGAACTCGGGTTTCAAACAATGTTCCTGATGACTATTAAGGATGCTCCCGGTTTTCCGTAAGATCTGCTCATCACAGAAAGAAGAAAGATCTCTCTGCCTAACTCCAATGATTTTTGAGCAGACATTGACTATGCTATGCAGACTGTTCCTGTCCTTCACAGTCAGACCGTGAAACCAACAGATAAAAGAAAAAGTCAGCAAACTTTCTATAAAAGACTGGTAAAACAAACTGATATGATAATATTTTATTCACCCGGGATAAGTAAATTTAGTTCCAGGTCGGTGAAACTATGAAAAATAAACTTATATAAATTAAAATCTTCAGGTTAAAAATCCCTCGATCAAAAGGCTAGACCAAGGTAGCGTAATATTATTCGAAAATACATAGTTTAAGATTAATCCATCACTTAGAATGGGTATTTAGATCGATTCGTAGTGCAAGGGATACTCTACTGCATTAGTCTCCATGCTTTCTCCTTCTTCCGCGATGGCGATGGCTAGCAAGTTGTGAGTGCTGGGGGTCGCTGGTCGGTCCGTATACCTCTTGAGAAGATTGATGTGGTGGGTATCGGGCTCTCCCGTTTACCTCTACTTGGTAGACTGTCTTGGACTTTTTGGCAGTCACCCGGTACAGTCCTCTCCAGGCGATATCCAGCTTGTTGGTTTCACTTGGAAGTAAGAGTAGCACTTGATCGCCTACTTGCAGTTCTCGGTCCTTCGCGTGGCGGTTGTAGTACGGCTCTTGCCTTCTTCGGTGCTTCACCAGCTTTTTTCCAAGATGCTTTGAGGGTTTCCTGCAGGTCTGCGACGTACTTGGTGGCACCTCTTGGTGTGTCGTCTATCTTGGCTTCCGTCCAACTTCTGCGTAGGCGTTTCTCTATATGCGAACAGTGCCGCATTCACGTAGGTGTCCCACGCTTCTGGATTGTCGTCGGCGACTTTCCTGAGGATGGTGAGAAAGGTTCCATTCAGTCTTTCTACTTGTCCGCTGCTGGCTGGGTGGTACGGTGGTGTACGAATGTGATGAACTTGTATCAACTCGAACACGTCTTGCATCAGGCGGCCGGTGAACTGAGATCCGTTGTCCGTTCTAATGCTGTCCGGGAATCCCACTCTGGTAAAGATGGCGATGAGTGCATCTGCAATCTTCCTGGTGTCGATCGCTGGCAACGGGACTGCTTCGCACCACATCGAACAGGCGTCAACGAGTGTGAGTAGGAATCTGTTCCGCTTCTTGGTCATGGGCAGTGGTCCTACTATGTCTACTGAGACTTGCTGGAATGGCACGCCGACTACTACCGATGGTCCTAAGGTAACTGGTACGGTGTGATGGCGCGTGGAATATCGTTGACACTGGTGACAAGATTTCACGTAGCGCTTCACATCCTCCGTGATTCCTGGCCAATAGTAGTGTGCGCTGATTCTCTGTACTGTGGCTCCAATTCCCATGTGTCCGCTGAGTGGCATGCTGTGGCCTAATTCTTGTACTTGGGCTCGAAGGGCGGCTGGTAGTATTAGTTGGGTGTGATCTCCATATCCTTGTCGATGTAGAACTCCCTCTTCCATGTAGAAGTCTCCTTTGTTCGGGGGTGTGTGCGCCTTGGGTAGCTTCTGGAAGCATTTCGCTATCGAAGCGTCCGCTTTCTGTGCTGTTTTGATCTCTTCGAGTCCTGGATTCGGGGCTAACTCGGGCTGGGGTGGTTGGGTTTTAGCCTGGGCCCTGGTTTGCACTGCAGCTATCTCTACAGTTTTAAGGGGCGTGCCTAAGAACACATACCTACAACCTACATGTAGCACTAGATCATACAGGGGTTTCTATAAAACAGCTGCTTGGATTCGTCCTGTGACGATTCTACTCTCTACTTCTATCCAAGCTATTTGGCAAGTAGTCGTCGGTTTCGTCAAGTCTGCGCCTTGTATTTCGACTGTCTTGTCCGTCAAGTCCGCGCGCGATACAAGAGATTCGCTAACTATCGCATCGTATGATAGACCTGTGTCATACAGACAGTTCGCTTCTTTACCGTTGACCTTGATCGTGTCTGTCACCGATGGGTGATCTCCGATGGGGTGTGGCTTGTTACCGCTGCTTTGAGTTAGAACTCTATGAGCTGGCCGGCTTTCGCGCTCATCCCTACGTTGTGCGGCCAACTTGAAACATTCTGCGGTGGAGTGATTGTTTCTGTTGCACAACGAGCAATACCGTTTCTGTTCTGCAGGACCTCTTTTACCGAATTCCGAGTTGGGTCCATTATTTTGCCCAGGTCAGGGGTGATTTGGCCTATTCGCGGTGCGCTCTTCCCGGTGAGGGCTTCGTTTCTGTGCCCTTTCCCGTTAAGCTTTAGGTCTCGCCTGAAGCTCTTGGCTTCTCCGTGGGCGGCCACGTACCTATCTGCGACCTTGACCTGATCCTCCAGTCTTTCCGCGCCCTGCTCTACTGAGAATGTTTTCAACTCGGGGGTCATGGTTTCCCGTAGCTGTTCCCACACTAATAGTTCGGTCAGTCCATCATATGTCTTAGCCATGGCTGACTGGCTAACCCACTTATTTAGCATTGTGGACAAACGATCCGCGAACTGCGCATAGCTCTCTCCTTTCACTCTCCGATTGGTGCGGAATTTTTGCGGGTAGCATTCTCCTGTGAGTTTGAATCCCGTTAGGAGTGCCTCTTTTACTTTGTGATAGTCCGTCACTGTGTCAGTCGGTAGCTCACTGCACTGTAGTGGTCCTGATTTGGCTCGGGAGAGTCCGCTGGACCTAAAGCAATAATCTTGTATTGTATTGTACTGCACTGTAGATGTCATATGCCTTTCCTCTAAGCCCTTGACTAAGCTTAAAAGCACTCAGTTTCTAGGCGCTCAAACCTAGTCAGATAGAGATCTAGACCTTCTTCTCTTTCATTGAATGTCCCCAGTGGAAATGACATCCCTAGTACGGGGTTGGAGGCTACCTCTAGTTGATCTGAGTGGGGAGGGGTTGAGGAAGAACTTGAAGCTCCTGATCCTAATCTTCTCAGCTCTAACTCATGCTGTCTGTCTTTCTTTTTCCTTTTCTGCCCTCTCATACTCCCATCTCCTAACTTCTGCTTCTCTCTTTGCTGCTATCTTCTTCTGTTCTCTCTCTGCCTCTAATTCTGCTTTCTTCTGTTCTCTCTCTGCCTCTAATTCTGCTTTCTTCTGTGCTGCTTCTAATTCTGCTTTCTTCTGTTCTCTCTCTGCTGCTCTCTCTGCCGCTTCGAGTTTCTTCTGTTCTCTCTCTGCTGCTCTCTCTGCCTTAGCTTCCTGCTTCTCTACCTCTTCATTGATATACGCAATTAGGTCTCCCCCTGCTAAGTGCAAAGATTCTCCTAATTCCTTGTAGTGCAATCTCAAGGCTACTGGGTCTGACATTGTCAAAATTGTCTATGACCAACCTCTGAATCACGTGGAATACAAAAACACTAGCAATATTGCAATTCAATAACAACAATGCAAAGACCATACAATTCGTAACCAATAATAGAATAAAACAAGAGTCAAATGGCATACAACAGTTATTTAAGCAAAACCTGCAAAAGAACAATGCAACATACAGGCACAAAAAGAATTGAAGCAAAAAGGTTTTTAACAAAAGAATAGTGCACCAAAACTGTCTGCTACTTACTGCAATCTATTCTGAGTTATTATACTACTACTAATACTGTTATCTTATTCTATTGTACCTAGATCCGGTTATATCCAGTTCCTATTATACACAGATCCTGCCTACGCTCGCCAATCAAAGTGTGATGTGGGGTTTTATTGTTGCTGGGCTCTGCCCAATGGACTGCAATGACCCTATCGCCTTATTCGATGGGGATCGCTAGTGAATCACCCTGTGAATTACTCATTTGTTTAGCTCGGCCTGTGTTAAGGCAGGGGTACAGAGATAGATAGAAATATTTTAAAAGATCACTATCACACTAGCTTTCACACGGCTATGAATCATATGTAGTCCATCCACTTGATAACAGTAAAAATCACACATTTATTTCCTCTACTCTATTTATGATCTTTGAAGTACGAATCTAACTTAAAAGTTCAATTGTCATTGCGACTGGTTCGATCGCTAATAATCTAGGCAGCTACTTTTTCTTCATCGGGCACTGGCTACTAGCGTTCATGAAGAGTGGACTACTGTGGTCCTGTTTATACAGAGTTTTAGTGCACTTAGCGAAGATGCACTTAACTTCGTTGTTGAAGCGCTGCGTTGATGTCGCTTCTACGACACGCTGTGTTGTCGTTGTTTGTGTTCGACGGTTGGGCTATCTGCGCACAATGCTGTAGATGCCTCGGCAGCCAACTGTACGCGTCGACGTGGTTGTTGTCGTTTGCTGAGTTGGGCTCATGATATACCGCCTGCTCGTCTGTGTGACAATGTCAGGCCGTGGCTACTTGATTGAATTCGAATATTCAACAAGCACTGCTTCCCTGGTCTATCAGTGGAGAGATTTCTGCCAGAACGTAGCTGTGTACTCTAGGCAGTTTGAATGTAGACTCACTTTTTACCTGGCTTTGCCTGAATCGGCCAGAACTGGTTCTATCCACTATACCTGTGTCCCGATTGGCTGAAAAATCTAAGTGGATATACAATTCAAAGCCCTCTACCTTCAACTGCGATGATGTCAATAGCTATGCTGGCGTCAGGCTACAACTGTTACGCGTGATCACTTCTGTCGTCTGCTAGAGACTAATAGTAACCTTCTAAGTTTTACTACTGACCAAACAAGCAAAATCTGAAAGCAGTGGAAACGAGGCTCCCGTGACACTCGCGGTACGGGATTTTGCCTCTCTGGCTAATTTTGTGCTACATGTAATTGCTAATCTTTAATTTCAGTACAGTGTGTGAAATACTAATGAATAATATACAAGTTACATATATCTATATCTATATCTATATATTATCTATATATATATATATATATATATATATATATATATATATATATATATATATATATATATATATATATATATATATATATATATATATATATATATATATATCAGTGTAAACGCGGAAATACGACCTTTCTACTGATATAGCAATAATAAACAATTTAAGAAGGAGTTTCTTGCTACTCTTAAGGGTGTCACGACTCTAAACTCAGAATGACTCTTAAATTTTTATAAAACTATAACTGGTAATAATAAAGGCAAAGAAAGAACCACGTCTCCTCTTTTCAACGATATACAATATGGCATGGTTACTATTATGGGTTCAGGCTATGACGGACAGGGACTAAATTAGAAAACACCTAAAACATCAACAACAGTTACATCTGGAACATTCTTACAACTTCTTCTCTGTTTCGCTTTGATTTTTATGTCCCAATAAACTAATATTTAATTTAAGCATCTCCTGGTAGAGAATGAACTAAGACATCTTTGCTATAGCGTCATCCAAAATTATGTTCTTATCATGTGTTAAAAGGCGGGAAGTTACGCTACACGCCACACGGGGCGGTCAGTTTGTTTTCAAACAGAGGGACGATGTCCATTAAAACTTAGCCTATAACAGCGCGATGTGATTTCAAGGTTATTTCATATACATAAGCATGAGAGTTCACGTTAAGGTCAAGGTCATCCCAAGATCAAGGTCATTGAAGGTCAAGATTATTTCAAGATCACTGTTTTTTGGCATAATGTCCAATGGCTTGTGTGATGGTCTGTCGGACTTCGTCGTTGGTGATGTGTTGGGTATAGGAAATGCCCAGAAGTCTTCTGTAACACCTCATCTCCATGCTTTGTATTCTTCGTTGGAGATCTGCTGTGAGGGTCCATGCTTCGCAAGCATATAGGAAGATGGAGATGACAAGGGAGCGCAGCAGTCTTACTTTGGAATGTAGACTGATGTTGTTGGTGCTGTAGGTATTTCTCGCAGGTTATTCTGTGGTTGAAAATGTATTCAGTGGTACTTCGCCCTGCCCTGAATCCTGCTTGTTCTTCAGCTATGATGTCGTTGTTTCACCTAGGCCTTTCCAGCGCAGTTCGCTGATGCCTAGAACGTTCCATCGATAGTGGTCCAACTCGTGGGCCAGTTCTTCTAATTTTCCTTCTGCAGTTAGGGTCCCGACATTCCAGGTTCCTATAACGATGTTGTTTCTCGTGCGGATCTTGCTAAATTGTCCATATTATCATTATTATTTGAAAATTAGCAAATAATAATAATAATAATTGTCCATATTATTATTATTTAAAAATTAGCAAATAATAATAATAATAAAAAATAATAATAATAATAATAATGATAATAATAATAATAATAATAATAATAAGTAGTAGTAGTAGTAGTAGTAGTAGTAGTAGTAGTAGTAGTAGTAGCAATAGTAGTATACTAATATTAATAATACTAACAACCACAACAATAATAATAATAATAATAATAAAAATAATAATAATAATAATAATAATAATAATAATAATAATAATAATAATAATATTTTTTTCTCCCATTTTTCAGAACTACACGGTGAAAAGGATGTTCGAGATGGCGGAAGCATTTTTTGTGTCGCTTGGATTTGAACCCATGCCGCCAGAGTTCTGGTCGGGCTCTATCATTGTGAAGCCTCAGGACCGCGACATGGTGTGCCACGGGTCTGCTTGGGACTTCTATAATGCGAAAGACTTTAGGTATAATGAAGATGATGAAGATGATAATTTTGAAATGGATTGCTGAAATGAATAATGACCTATACAATATACATGATCAATCAGTTAAGGGAGATCACTGTGTGCCCAGGATAATGACCTATACAATATACATGATAATCAGTTAATAGAGATCACAGTGTGCCCAGAATAATGACCTATACAATATACATGATCAATCAGTTAATAGAGATCACTGTGTGCCCAGGATAATGACCTATACAATATACATGATAATCAGTTAATAGAGATCACAGTGTGCCCAGAATAATGACCTATACAATATACATGATAATCAGTTAATAGAGATCACTGTGTGCCCAGAATAATGACCTATACAATATACATGATCAATCAGTTAATAGAGATCACTGTGTGCCCAGAATAATGACCTATACAATATACATGATAATCAGTTAATAGAGATCACTGTGTGCCCAGGATAATGACCTATACAATATACATGATCAATCAGTTAATGGAGATCACTGTGTGCCCAGGATAATGACCTATACAATATACATGATCAATCAGTTAATAGAGATCACTGTGTGCCCAGGATAATGACCTATACAATATACATGATAATCAGTTAATAGAGATCACTGTGTGCCCAGGATAATGACCTATACAATATACATGATCAATCAGTTAAGGGAGATCACTGTGTGCCCAGAATAATGACCTATACAATATACATGATAATCAGTTAATGGAGATCACTGTGTGCCCAGAATAATGACCTATACAATATACATGATCAATCAGTTAATGGAGATCACTGTGTGCCCAGAATAATGACCTATACAATATACATGATCAATCAGTTAATGGAGATCACTGTGTGCCCAGAATCATGATGTGCACATACGTGACCATGGAGGATCTGGTAACGGTCCACCACGAGATGGGGCACATACAGTACTTCTTGCAGTACAGACACCAACCACAGATATTCCGTGACGGCGCCAACCCAGGTACCCCTACACACCTGCGCACTCATGCAGACGCACTCACGCACACCCAATTGCATACACACACTCACTCACACGCACACACACACACAAGTGCACACCCCCTCACACAACACACACACACACAATGAGCCTCTATAATGGCTTATACAGTTGAAGACATGACAACAAACACTTACACAGGTGGACAACGGCTTATACCGTTGAAGACACGACAACAAACACTTACACAGAAAACAGAGGCCAAAAACAGAGGACATATTTACGTACATGCCTACTAGTCATACAAGGTTTTAACAGATAACACACAACCCAAATGCATTACGCGCCATCCACTTAAACAATCTTCACGACGTGTCACTTTTAGTAATCTTCATGACATGACTCTTGACTCTTTTAGTAATCTTCATGACATGGCTCTTTTAGTGATCTTAAATGGTCCTGATTTAGCTCGGATGAGTCCGCTGGACCTAAAGCAATAATCATGTAATATAATGTAGTGATCTTACATTACATTACATGATTATTGCTTTAGGTCCAGCGGACTCTTCCGAGCCAAATCAGGACCAGAGAGACGAATTTCGAATTTAGCGTGGAGCAGAAACCTCTCCACGATTCTCTTATCTTACGTTTGAAGAGCTATCAGCATTGCGCTCGCAAACGTTGGTGGTTCTGTTTATTTTCAGAGCTTGGGTGTAAATACATAGTTCTTAAAGCTTTTTTACGGACTTGCTGAAGTTTTCTACATTCATCATCAAACCAGGGTTTTTTAAGTGTATGAGGTTTTGATGAAGTTTGCGGAATGGACTCCTTGGCACTGTTTATAACTATGTCAGTGTAGAGCTGTATTGGGTCTATGGCATGTGAAAATTCCTGTTTCCTAGCACGTAACTGAACCTCAGACAGATTAGAAAACATACTCCAGTTAGCTTGTTTCAGTTTCCACCTGCCATGAGTTTGCTCAAGGCTGTCTGAATCATGTTTTAATAAAACTTGAAAATGGTCGCTACCACGAAGATCTTCTAAAAATGTCCATTTAAAATCTAAAAGTAAGGAGGGATCACAGATCGACATACCAATGTGGGATAAAGAAGCGGTTCTCGAACAGGAAAAAGTTGGAGGACCCTCGTTCAAAGTTACTAGATTCAATGAGTCTAAAATGTCTTCAGTTATTTTCCCCTGAGAATCGGTACGATCACTACCCTGCAGGGGAGAGTGTCCATTAAAATCTCCCAACAAAAAAAGGGGTAGGTAATTGTTGGATCACATTCTCAAAGTCATTTTTATTTACATTTAATAAAGGGGTCAAATATATAGAACATATTGTGAGGGACTTGAAAAGAGATACTCTGGCTGCAACTGATGGTAAACTTGTGTTAAGTGAAATTGGGCTAAATGGGAATAGAGTGAAACGCCTCTAGAACCAGTAATATCTATAATATGGGAGGCGAGATATAGCAAACGCGCGCGCATTGGCGCTCGCATTTGCGCTCGCAAATGCGCAAATGCGAGCGCAAATACGTGCGCAAATGCGCGCGCATTTGCGAGATTTGCGCGCGCGGTTGCTACGCCCGTTGCTATGAGGGTTTTGCTGAAAACTGTCAACGGAAAGGAACTGAAAATGAACACATGTTTTTTTGTAGATCTCCGACCTAGATATTTTGTATTTATCCGCATTAGTTTGATGTTAAATATTTACGTAGAATACAATTTAAATAACTGTCTCAATATGTTTAAAGATAGCTTTTATTTACAAATATTATTAAAGTATTAGTAATTAAAATCCAAAGATTAAAGAAGGAAAAAAATAGATCTAGCGTACATTTTGTAGTGGCTGGGCGCGGCTTTGTCACTGAGTAGCCTATAATAATATCATATGTGAGTTTATAGATTGATTGTATGTAGCTAAGAAAAGTAGTTCTTAATCGTCCTTAATGTTATGATAAGTTTATTTCATAAATGATATTAAGTTTAGTAGTGCTAGTTTTCACTAATTATTACAAATATTATTAATAATAAAATTAATAATAAATGCAAGAAATATTTAATTTGTGCACATCTCAAATTCTTTCACAGACACATTCTTTTCCGGGTATAATTTTTACGTGTATGGAGCGGAATACAGCAAATGCGAGCGAGCGCACTTGCGAGCGCATTTGCGCGAGGTGCGCGCATTTGCGAGCGCATATGCGAGCGCAAATGCGCGCGCGTTTGCTATATCTCGCCTCCCATACTATAAGCTGTTTCTCTGATAAGAGAGTTTCCTGAATGGCCAACACTTTAGGTCGATGCTCTGTCAGCAGACAGCATAGCTCCTCATAATTTGCTCTTATCCCTCATATATTCCATTGTAAATTGGCCATACAAATGAAGTAAAAGAAAGTTAAATATTTTCATCTCTGAGAGCACAATTACGTCTCTTTAGTTTTCTGACCCTCATCCGTCTCCTCATGGTCCATCAACTCCCCGAAACGGTTCTCTGTCTCGAGAGGTTGATGGTGCTTGGAAGAAAGGGGTCCAGGCTTTTGATTTTTCTTCAAAGCCCCTGATCCCAAACTGCCAGCCGGCTTCCTCCCCTTCTCCCCAGCACCGGTTTTTAGATCTTCTCTCTCCCTTTCACCCATTTCACTCCTTCCAACTTTTCCCTCTCCTCCCCTGATGCTACTCTGCTGAGCAACTAAGATTTTTGACGCCTCTGCGACCACCCGGTCGCTGAAACCTGCCGTCGATGTTGTGACGGCCTGAGGCATGGCCTCCCTCACGGGAAGTGTGACGGCTTTAGACACGGCCGTCTGTGTGTTGTGATTGACGGTTTTTGACGTGACCGTCGGCACGTTCTCCAGTGTGTCCGATGGGGCTGGAGAATTCCCCCCCCCCCTCCCCACCCTTTGATCAAACAATGTGAGCATTTTTTCTAGAGCATCCATCCGTCTGCACAATGCCTCCAAAATCTGCGTCATTTTATTCATAGCAGTTTCCATTGCCGGGTGTGCGCTAGGTTTCACATGACATGTGGAACCCGCCACAGACGCAAAGGACCTCTCTCTAAGAACTGGCCTACTTTCCATAACTTTTTTCTCGCGTCCCTGAAGAAGCACCTCTCAGTGGCCCGAACCTTTTGGATCTCCAGCTCCAACTGCCACTGAGGGCAATCTTTGGAGCTGGAAGCATGCTGCCCCGCGCAATTTACACAGCATATAGGATCTTTGCATTCACTTTCATGCTTATCTTTACCGCATTCACGGCAAATTTCTTTATTTTTGCAGGTCTTGCTACCGTGGCCAAACCTTTGGCAACGGTAGCAGCGCAAAGGCGATGGTGTAAAGGGCGTCACCTTCACCCTAAGGTATCCCACCTTGAGTGACTTTGGCAACTTGGCCATGGCAAAGGTCACAAAAAGTGTGTTAGTAGGGATACGTTTGGGTCCTTTGGTGACAAATACCCTCTGCACTGCCGTGACCCCCTGACTGGAGAGCTCATCGCGGATTTCCAACCCGGACATGTCAATCAGGTCCTGACATTGGATGACTCCCTTGGAGGAATTCAACCGTCCATGTACAGAAACTTTGATTTGTCTATCAACGAAGACGGTCAAGTTTCTCTTCAAAAGACAGTCCGATGCCCTTTTGGTCGAGCACTCCACCAGATAGGCCCCAGATCTACGTTTTTTCACATCCTTGAAACCCACTGAGCAGATAGACTGGAAGCAAACTTGTTTTTTTCCAACCTAGTTCCAGTCATTCGCCCAAAAAGGCAATCACCGAAGTCGAACGAAGCTCTCCGATGTGTTACGAAATTATGCTTGCATGACTACGACTAGTTGACATTAAAAATGATCGCTGTTGCTTCTAATTCTGTTCGATTTACACAGATTAGCATTTCGCAACGTAGTACTATACTTTGTTATTATCGACCATATTTAATAGTTGCGTTCCTTGATTTGCATTTTGTTAGTTCTCAGCAGTTGGCTAATAATAACATTCGCCATTTCCTGCCTAGAACCAAGTAGACACTGTTATACAGTATACATAGGCTTAATCTACATTATAGAATTATTATAAGTGAATCTTCGCGCAGCGAAGAAGCTCACTAGCTGAATATAATTATTAGACCTGTATTGTTTTATACGTAAATAAATGTATAAACTATATCTATTCTAATTAATAATATTTAGGTCTATACTTTATAATATTTAAATCTTTAAATTTCCAGTGAAGAACGAGTAGGCTAAGCGAATTTTATTTTTTATAACTCGAGATCAGAGGTAAATTAATAGTTAGTTAGTTATTCATTGCTTACAGGGTCCAGCGGACTGCAAAGAGCCGAATCAGGACCACAAAATCAAGACAACTCGAGATCAGAGTTAAATTAATAGCTAATTAGTTATTCATTGCTTACAGGGTCCAGCGGATGGCAAAGAGCCGAATCAGGACCACAAAATCAAGACCACAACTTCGCTAGTAGTAGTAGTAGTAGTAGTAGTAGTAGTAGTAGTAGTAGTAGTAGTAGTAGTAGTATAGTTATTTAGTTAAATCTGTAATTTATTTATTTATTATTATTATTATTATTATTATTATTATTATTATTATTATTATTATTATTATTATTATTATTATTATCAATATTCCTACTTTAAAAAAAAAGGAATAGTGTGCTGCTGTGCGTGCTCAATGGTGTAAATATGGTCAGTGACGTTTTGTTTGTTTTTGCTGAAGTTGGGTGTAACCCGAAATATTCAGATGGTGTTACTGGTTATTTTTTCTTATAGATTTACCAAAGTTTTCAGATGATTTATGGAAATTTCCGCCTGTTACGCAACATTTTTTTAAAATTCGTGTTTCTCATTAAAATACATATCATTGAAATACATATAACAAATTGACTGTATCAGTTAAAAAGAATAATATTACTTAAATAAATAATTGCTTTGGTGCTTGCAATACAAATGTGACGTTTTTTTTTTTTAGACCATTATAAACTTGCTTTGCCTTGTGCTGAAGGGACATCAACGTATCCATAGCGCTTTGAAGTTTTGTCATGGTTTTATTGTTGATATAGATGTGAAATCGTTGTATGTGTGCATTATGTGTTATATATTACTTTTTCTCTTTATTACTAATTGTGTCAGTATATTAATCATCATACATGTAAAATAATAATAATACTAACTGCTTCGAAATGCGAATCTCGACTTGACTTAGAGCTTGAAGCTGTGCAGATCGAAATAGAATGAGATCTAGAAGCAACAGCGGCAATTTTTATGCACGGATGTTTCACCACAGGCTCTGAAGTCTATTCTTTCGTCTTTGTAAACTCGTGGGCCTCCTACATACGTACGTAGTATAGTATGTAATTGAGGCCTACGAAAGATGAGACTTCCCAGCCTGTGGTTTCACGTAGTCCTGCCAGCATTCGTTCGTAAAACATCGGATAGCTTCTCTCGACTCGGAGAGCTTCGTTCGACTTCGGTAATTGCTTTTTTCGGCGAATGACTGGAACTAGGTTGGAAAAAACAAGTTCGCGGACTGGAACCCTTTATGGATGGCGAACGGGGACAGCTTGCTCAGTGGCATAGCCGGATCCGCCCCCTCCACAACCAAAAAACGAGGCCAGGCCCCTTCCACTCCAGAGTTACAAGCTTTTTGTCGCATGTCCAAGTCACTGTCCGTGTCCGTGTCTGATCCGTCATCGTGCATTCGTTTTTTCTTTGCAGATGCCATATTTTTTAAGTAGTAATTCATCCCCCCTGCTCCCCACCCACCACGGAGTCATACAAGGGGATGTCCAAGTGGAAAACCCAGCAAGGGAACGCACCAGGGCTACAGGGGGGATATACACCCAGACAATCCCGCACTGCCACTACGGTTTTGTTCAAGTTTGACCCATGAGCCGTAGCCTTCCAGTGTTCCCGATTACGCACAGTAGTGCGTCAATTACGCACAAAATATAAAAAATGACGCAGGAAGATTTGCATGTGTGCGTCCTGTGGACGCACACATTTTTTTTGGAATCCCTGAAGTCATAAATACGACCAACGAGTGGCGAACTAATTCACGGCATAATCAGAACCCAACTGAGACTGCAATTGCAGAAGATTAAAGATTGTGTCGGGAGTTGTCGTCCTTAAAAATCGCATGCGCGCGCATTGTAAACTTCCTCCAAGCAATACATTCACTGGGCCCAAAACCCGTTTATCCACCGATTTGGGGACTCTCAAAATTTGCACAACGACTCTTAAAATTTTATACCTGGGAGTCCCAAGGACTCTCATTTTTTGTGTGTGGAGGGAACACTGCCTTCTAGCAGAGCTAGGGCAATACACGACCAGCCGCTTGACTGACGCGGGCCACGCCAGCCTCCCGTCTAGGAGAGGTCCGGGCCAAAGAGGTGTGTTAGTGTGAGGGACCGCAGTCCCTCGGTGACCTCAACCTCCAGGGTCCCATTCTCCCCCGACACGGGTTGCCCTGCACGGCAAACGCAGGGGGCCAAGAGAAGGCCACAGAGAAAAAGAAGGGTAGACAAAGAAGGAATGATGGGGAAAAGGAAGACAGGGAAAATCCGGTAAGGTAGAAGAAAAGGAGTAAAAACTGCACAGTATACTGGGAGAATTTACAGTTGAAGAGGATATAGGTGAAAGGACCAATAAGACAGAAACAAGACAAAAGAGAAGAAAAAGGGGTAGGCAACTTTGTCACCCAGCTAGAGAGAGGCTGGGGTCCACCCCCGGCACGCGGAGCCCGTGGTGGCTAGTGATCTTCATGACATGGTTCTTTTAGTAAGCGTCATAACATGTTATTGTTGACTATGTTACATAGCCATCTTCATGACATGCCTAATGGTTCACTATGTCATACAGTAAGTAGTAATGGCGTGATTGTTATGTGATTCAATTCAATTCAAGTCATACAACTTTATTTATCCACATAGGGCAATTACAAGATTTAGAAGCAGCTCATAATATTAAAATAAATAGATACATAAAGAAGTTTAAAAAACTTTGAAATTTAAAAGTTTATCACCCGATTTCATAAGCACATGTCCTACCATACAAACATAAACCAAACACGCACGCACACACACACACACACACACACACCACGAACATCATGAACACTCACAGCCGACAGTTAAGCATTTATTTTTTTAACATAAATAAATAAATAAATAAATAAATTTGCATTAGGGCGGTGGGGAAAATTTTAAAGCGGAGATGATCGCATCAAATTTAGCAGTCGAATCGAGCAAGGAATAAAACTGTGGGAGCGGCGATTACCCTTACAGGCCGGTAAGGCAAAACGGCGCCCGGATGGTAGCACTGAGAATTCGCCCGCCAGAACATGCTCTGGTCTACAAATGATTCCGTTCGCCTTCTTGATGATTTGCCGATCGCAGAAAGAACCCAGGTCTCTCTGCCTGACACCGATGATTTTTGAACAGACATTGACAATGCTGGACAAGCTATTCCTATCCCTCACAGTCAGGCTATGGAACCAACAAACAAACGAAAAAGTCAGCAAGCTCTCAATGAAAGATTTATAAAACAAGCTGAGAATCTTAGAATCCACAGAGAAAGACTTCAGTTTCCAGAGAAGGTACAATTGCTGTTGGCCCCGTTTGACAATGCACTGTGTGTTTACATCCCATTTAAGCTTGCTGTCAAAAACTGTGCCCAAATACTTATATGTGTCAACAATCTCAACATCTTCATTATGATACTGCCACTGTGATTGTTATGATACTGCCACTGTGATTGTTATGTTACTACCAAAGTGATTGTTATGATACTACCACAGTGATTGCTACGATACTACCACTGTGATTGTTATGATACTACCACAGTGATTGCTACGATACTACCACTGTGATTGTTATGATACTACCACAGTGATTGCTACGATACTACCACTGTGATTGTTATGATACTACCACTGTGATTGTTATGATACTACCACTGTGATTGTTATGATACTACCACTGTGATTGTTATGATACTGCCACAGTGATTGTTATTATACTGCCACTGTGATTGTTATGATACTGCCACTGTGATTGTTATGATACTACCACTGTGATTGTTATGATACTACCACTGTGATTGTTATGATACTGTCACAGTGATTGTTATGATACTGCCACTGTGATTGTTATGATACTACCACTGTGATTGTTATGATACTGCCACTGTGATTGTTATGATACTGCCACAGTGATTGTTATGATACTGCCACTGTGATTGTTATGATACTACCACTTTGATTGTTATGATACTACCACTGTGATTGTTATGATACTACCACTGTGATTGTTATGATACTGTCACAGTGATTGTTATGATACTGCCACTGTGATTGTTATGATACTACCACTGTGATTGTTATGATACTGCCACTGTGATTGTTATGATACTGCCACAGTGATTGTTATGATACTGCCACTGTGATTGTTATGATACTACCACTTTGATTGTTATGATACTACCACTTTGATTGTTATGATACTACCACTGTGCTTGTTATGATACTGCCATTTTTGTGTGAAGGTTTTCATGAGGCCGTGGGCGACACGATAGCTCTGTCCGTGGCCACACCTGGACACCTGCGTAAGATCGGACTGTTGCAGGAAGGACGTGACAACCACTGTCAGTATTGCTATTTCTGTGTGCGTGTGTGTGCGCGCGTGTGTGTGTGGGTGTGCGGGTGAGTGTGCGTGTGTGTGTGTGTGTGTGTGTGTGTGTAAAGGGTGAGGATAGTAGGAGTGGGAGATGGGTGTGCGTGTTTTACTTATTAAAACAACTGTTTTGACTCACATGCATAGCAATGTCAGTCTATGTACTCTTGTTCTTAAGCCTATGACGTATTTATACTTAACTTACTTTTGTGACTGTAATTGTGCTTATTGTAATTGCCTGTTTGTGTGTGCTGGTTTAGTGTTGTCATTTTCTTTCGATTTGTAGTATGTGGTCCGGAAAGAGTGTTTGAACACACATTTGAACCTTTTCGTTTGAATTTACGGTTACTCTATTCCATTACAGTTCTCGTAATCTTTTCTGTTCCTTAGCATCTCAGAAAAATAACAACTCCAACTGTTGTGCTGTGTTGTGTTGTTTTGTTTTGTGTGTTCTGTTTTGTTTGTGATAATGAAACAAATGTGAAGTTGTGGTCGGATCAACAATTTTGTTTCTTGTGGTATGTAAAAGTTTGTAAGAACAAAAGTGAAAACAGTGTGTGTTGAAAAAAACTTTCAAATCCACTTGTGTGCTGATCTTGGATTGCTGATGTATGGCACTGCAATGATACCAGTTAAATGTAATGTATAGGAATGGCCTTCAGGTATGTTTTTTTGGTTGATTTATTCACATGCTGCAAACAATTTGTATGAACATGTATTGTAAGACCTTTTTGTTTTCTTTCTTTTACTTTACTGACATTAAATGCACTATTTTAAAATTTTCAAACGTATAACAAATGTAACATGCACACCATACGCATGTCTATAATATGTAAAGTAAACACGACTGTAAACACTCTGTTGTTTTTATATATATTGTAAAGTGTTGTACTTCGGGATTACCGTGGTCTTTTTCTTTCATTATTTTGTGTTCTGTTATTGTGGTTTATCAGGATGTTTTGTTTACTGTGTTGTCGTCTGCCATCATTTAGATCGTTCCGTGTATTGAACTGTTGGGTTTCCTGTTTTTTTTAATGCAGCATGCATGTGTTTTTCAGATCTTTAAAGCGTGGTATAATTATATACTTGGAAAAACAATGTTTTTGGTTCTCTCATTTCTCCTTTCTTCTGTCTTTGTATATTGTGGTATGTTTTGTTTCATATTACTGAAATGTATTATTCTTTGCATTGTCTTCTGCTTAATGTTGTGGTGCTTTGCCGGAATTCGGGATGTTCAGCAATTGATTACAAAGCAGGCATGTATAAGTTCAAGCGCCAGTGTGTAATCCTATCCTATCCTATCCCGTAACTCGGAGGTCATAGGGGCACCACAAATGATCGTTTAACCAGCGTACTCCATCTTTCCCTGTCCTCAGCAACCCTGATTGTTTCGCTCAGTGTCACGAATGTTGTCCTCCCACTTCTTTTTCGGTCTCCCTCTTCTCCTACCTCCTTGCACTGTGCCTTGCAGGATGGTCTATGCAAGACCTGATGATCTGGTGACGTGGCCATACCATCGGAGTTTCCGTTTTTTCGCCACTGTGAGCAGGTCATCGTGTTGTCCAATGTGATGGTCTGTCGGACTTCGTCGTTGGTAGTGTGCTGGGTATAGGAAATGCCCACAAGTCTTCTGTAGCACCTCATCTCCATGCTTTGTATTCTTCGTTGGAGATCTGCTGTGAGGGTCCATGTTTCGCAAGCAAATAGGAAGATGGAGATGACAAGGGAGCGCAGCAGCCTTACCTTGGAATGCAGATTGTTGGTCCTGTCTTTCCAAATTGGCTTCAACCTCGCCAGGGCAGCAGTTGTTTGTGCGATCCTGGAAAGGACTTCCTGTCGGGACCCATTGTCTGATACAATGGCTCCAAAATATTTGAAGCTATGCACTGTGTTGAGGGATTGGCCTTGGAATTTGATGTCCGTGTTGATGCCATTGGTGTTGTTGGTTATCATTTTGGTCTTCTCTGCACTTATTTCCATTCCATAGGCTCTGGAGGTGGCGTCAAGCCTCTGTACCAGCTGTTCAAGTTCTTGTTCCTTTCCAGCCAATCCGTCAATGTCATCCGCAAAACGAAGGTTGGAGATTGCTCTTCTCCCTATGCTGACTATGCCTTCGTGATCTGCAAGGGCATCTGACATGAAGCGCTCTACGAAGATGTTGTTGTTGTTGTTTTTTGTTTTTTATTTTATTTTAACCTTTATTGTCCCTTTTTATCGGGAAATTCTGGGCTGCCTCCCCTGGGGAAGGCGTAGTCGCAGCCTGTGGCGCGCCCAAACCCAACCTATCTAACTACCTAACATTAGTGATTATGTTTGTGTGTGTGTGTGTGTGTGTGTGTGTGTGTGTGTGTTTTTGTAAAGGAAATTTTGCTGAGGGAGCAAACCCCCGAGACGTTGCCCGAGTCGAAAGTAAATAATATTCGGAAAAACATAACGCCCCGATATGCGATGTTGGCTCGATCCCACATCTGTCAGGCGCCATTGGTTTCTGGCCTGTGGACAAGCCGAGTTAGTCCCGCCTTAGCCCACTTGGCCACAACGCTTGCTTGTTTGAAGAGTGTTGGAGAGAGTTGGCATCCCTGACACACACCGATTGTTGTTCTGAACCAGTTTCCGATGGCGCTGTTGTGGAGGACTGCGCTGGTAGCCTTGTCATACAGGCTTTTGCTGACTTCAATAATTTTAGGGCTGATGTTGTACACTCTCATGGTTGCCCATGCATGCCAGACTCGGTCTAAGTTGAAGGTGGTGGTCATGGTGTTGACATCTACTTCACCAGCTCCCAAAATGAGCAATGGTGCAAATTTCCCTCCAATTGCGGCCTGAAATATTTCTGCCACCTTCGGGTCTTGCAATTTGTCCAGGTCGAACTTCAGTCTAGTGCACTTTGCTGTGTTTACTCTCTTCAAGGGAAGCCGGAAAGACATCATCACAAGATCGTGGTCACTTCCGATGTCTGCTCTTGGAAACGTGCGTGTCATGCCAATGGTGATGCTTGATCTGAAGCGTTTCTTGACCATGATGTAGTCGATCTGGTTGTAATGCTTCCCGCCGGAACTGTGCCATGTCCATCGTCTGGATTTCTGGATACATCCGATCATTTGTTTTGCAAAGCATGCAATAACAGAGTGTATTTACCTTCCATTTGATTTTGCGTTGTTGCTAGAAGAAGCTTTGTATAATGTTGATGTTTACTGAATAAAGTTGGAACACTTTATAATGTACTACGACTTCTTTCTTGTTGATGAGTGAACAGGCTGCGTGGATAAACGAATTCGAGTTACACTTACCAAGATTCAAGCATCGGGGATAAATTAACTATTGATAAAAAAAAAAAAAAACTACACGTGTAACACCGAGTTACAATAACCTTCTAGTCTAGACAGAATACAGGAAGTGACTAGGGGTTTTGTTGCTTCTTGTTTCTTATGTCTTCTAATGTCTGATGTTAATGACGTCTTGTAATGTCTGATGTTAATGACGTCTTCTAATGTCTGATGTCAATGACGTCTTCTAATGTCTGATGTCAATGACGTCTTCTGATTCCAGTTATGTCTTCTAATGTTTGATTGTCAATGATATCTTCTAATGTCTGATGTCAATGTCTTCTAATGCCTGATGTCAATGACGTCTTCTGATGTCAGTGACGTCTTCTGATGTCAGTGACGTCTTCTAATGTCTGATGTGAGTGACGTCTTCTGATGTCTGATGCCAGTGATGTCTTCTGATATCTGATGGCGGTGACTTCTGAATATTTAAGAGTGACATGCTTGTTTTTTTAAGATTTGAACCATTTTATAATATTTTAAGATAATGTTTCTCTTGTCCTGATTTGGCTCGGAAGAGTCCGCCGGACCCAAAGCAATAATAATGTAATGTAATGACTTCTGATGTCAGTGATGTTCTATAATGTCCGATGTCAATGATGTATTCTGATGTCCCCTACGTTTTCTGATGTCTGATGTCAGTGATGCCGTCTGATGTCAGTGATGTTTTCTGATGTCAATGATGTCTTCCAGTGACCTATGTCTAAGCTATATAATTGTGGTTCGCAGTGGATGAGATCAACTTCCTGCTGAAGATGGCGCTGGGGAAGATCGCCTTCCTGCCGTTTGGTTACCTGATTGACCAGTGGCGCTGGTCCGTCTTCTCTGGTGACACTCCACCCCAGCAGTACAACAAGAAGTGGTGGCAGCTCAGGTACAGGCTTGATACCGCTTACTTAATTAGTTCCCGAGCCACGCAGTGGCTTGTCTGTTGTGTAGATGTCGCTGCCCGCTGTTTGTTTTGCAGGTGTCGTTATCAGATGTGTGCTTACTGTGCAGGTGTCGCTATCAGGTGTTTGTTTACTGTACAGGTGTCGTTATCAGATGTGTGCTTACTGTGCAGGTGTCGTTATCAGATGTGTGTTTACTGTGCAGGTGTCGCTATCAAGGACTGTCCCCTCCAGTGCCAAGGACGGAAACAGACTTTGATCCTGGAGCAAAGTACCACATACCAGGCAACACGCCTTACATCAGGTAATGCAATATAATACAGTACAATACAATGCAATACAATACAGTGCATTACAATGCAATGCGATACAATACAGTGTAATACAGTGCAATACAATACAGTGCAATACAATACAGAACAAAACAGTGCAATGCAATGCAATACAGCACTATACAATGCAATACAATACAATACATCACAATACATCTCAATACAATGCAATACAATATTGTTCAATACAATCAATGCAATACAGCACAAAACGGTCCTATACAATGCAATACAATATAGTTCAATACAATGCAATAAATACATCACAATGCAATACAACGCAATACAGTACAATACAATGTAATACATTACAATACAATGCAATACAATATAGTTCAATACAGTGCAATACAATATAATTCAATACAATTCAATACAATATAGTTCAATGCAATACAATATAGTTCAATACAATGCCATACAATGCAATACAATACAGTGCAATATAACGCAATGCAATACTGTGCAATATAATACAGTACAATACAGTGCAATATAACGCAATGCAATACTGTGCAATACAACGCAGTACAATACAATATAGTTCAATACAGTGCAATATAATACAGCCACAATACAGTACAATACAATGCAATACAATATAGTTCAATACAGTGCAATACAATACAGCACAATACAATACAGTGCAGTGCAGTACAATACAATACAGTGCAATGCAATACAATACAGTGCAGTGCAATACAAAAGAATACAATACAGTACAATACAGTACAATACAGTGCAATGCAATACAATACAGTGCAATGCAATACAATACAGTGCAATGCATCACAATACAGTACAATACAATACAGTGCAATTCAAGCAATACAATACAGTGCAATACAATACAATGCAGTACAATACAATGCAATACAGTGCAATACAATACAGTGCAATACAATACAGTGCAATGCAACACAATACAGTGCAATACAATATAATACAATGCAACACAATACAATACAGTGCAATACAATACAGTGCAATGCAATACAGTACAGTACAATACAGTACAATACAATGCAATACAATACAATGCAATACAGTGCAGTACAATACAATACAGTGCAATACAATACAGTGCAGTACAATACAATACAGTGCAATACAATACAGTGCAGTACAATACAGTACAATACAGTGCAGTACAATACAATGCAATACAGTGCAGTACAATACAATACAGTGCAATACAATACAGTACAATACAGTGCAGTACAATACAGTACAATACAGTGCAGTACAATACAATGCAATTCAGTACAATGCAATACAATACAGTACAATACAGTGCAATACATTACAGTACAATGCAATACAGTGCAGTACAATACAATACAGTGCAATACAATACAATGCAATACAGTACAATACAATACAGTGCAGTACAATGCAATACAGTGCAAAACAATACAGTACAATACAATACAGTGCAGTACAATACAATACAGTGCAATACAATACAATGCCGTACAATATAATACAGTGCAGTACAATGCAATACAGTGCAGTACAATACAAAACAGTGCAGTACAATGCAATACAGTGCAAAACAATACAGTACAATACAATACAGTGCAGTACAATACAATACAGTGCAATACAATACAATACAATACCGTACAATATAATACAGTGCAGTACAATGCAATACAGTGCAGTACAATACAGTGCAGTACAATGCAATACAGTGCAAAACAATACAGTACAATACAATACAGTGCAGTACAATACAATACAGTGCAATACAATACAATACAATACCGTACAATATAATACAGTGCAGTACAATGCAATACAGTGCAGTACAATACAAAACAGTGCAGTACAATACAATACAGTGCAATACAATGCAATACAATACAATACAGTGCAGTACAATGTAATACAGTGCAGTACAATACAATACTGTGCAATACAATACTGTGCAATACAATACAATACAGTGCAGTACAATGCAATACTGTGCAGTACAATACAGTACAATACAATGCAATACAATACAATACAGGGCAGTACAATACAGTGCAGTACAATACAGTACAATACAGTACAATACAATACAATACAATACAATACATTGCAGTACAATGCAATACAGTGCAGTACAATACAGTGCAATACAATGCAATACAATACAGTACAATACAAAACAGTGCAATACAATGCAATACAGTGCAATACAATACAGTACAATACAATACAGTGCAATACAATACAATACAGTGCAATACAATACAGTACAACACAATACAGTGCAATACAATGCAATACATTACAGTACAATGCAATACAGTGCAGTCCAGTACAGTGCAATACAATACAGTACAATGCAATACAGTGCAATACAATACAGTGCAATACAATGCAATACAATACAGTACAATGCAATACAGTGCAGTACAATACAGTGCAATACAATACAGTGCAAAACAATGCAATACAATACAGTACAATGCAATACGTCAGTGCAATACAATACAGGGCAATACAATGCAATACAATACAATACAGTGCAATACAATACAATACAGTGCAGTACAATACAATACAGTGCAGTACAATACAGTACAATACAATACAGTGCAGTACAATGCAATACAGTGCAGTACAATACAATACACTACAGTGCAGTACAATACAATACAGTGCAGTACAATACAATACAGTGCAGTACAATACAGTGCAGTACAATACAATACAGTGCAGTACAATACAATACATTACAATACAGTACAGTGCAATACAGTACAATACAATACATTGCAATACAATACAATACAGTGCAATGCAATACATTGCAATACATTACAGTACAATACATTACAGTGCGTTACAATACAGTATCTATAGATAGATAGATAGATAGATAGATAGATAGATAGATAGATAGATAGATACAGTATTGTAATGCACTGTAATGTATTGCAATGTATTGCATTGCACTGTATTGTATTGTATTGCAATGTATTGTATTGTACTGTATTGTATTGTACTGCACTGTATTGTATTGTACTATATATATATATATATATATATATCTTAGTCTTAGGTTTTGGGTGTGTGATTGTTCAGCCTGTTGATCCAAGTACTTAGCAGGAAGGTAATCAAACAAAGCAAGCATGTAGAATGTGGATGTTGGTGACCGTTGCAGGTACTTAGCAGGAAGGTAACCAAACAAAGCAAGCATGTAGAATGTGGATGTTGGTGACCGTTGCAGGTACTTAGCAGGAAGGTAACCAAACAAAGCAAGCATGTAGAATGTGGATGTTGGTGACCGTTGCAGGTACTTAGCAGGAAGGTAACCAAACAAAGCAAGCATGTAGAATGTGGATGCTGGTGACCGTTGCAGGTACTTCGTGTCGTTCGTGCTGCAGTTCCAGCTTCACCACACCTTGTGTCAGGCTGCCGGTCACACGGGCCCTCTACACCAGTGCGACATCTACCACTCCCAACCTGCTGGGTCCATGCTTAGGTAAGTCAGGCTACAGTCTCCATTTGGCAGAACACTTAACAAATTGGTGTTTTAAACAACTGCTTGAACACAGAAATGTTACCTGTATCGTGAAAAGTCTGTTTTTCATTGTACTTTGCACACAATCTGACATTTCTGAATTAGAATGGTGTGTTCTTTCCGCCTTTAATAGCGATTTAAGACATAACTCTTTTTTGTGTGTGAGGTATGTGTGCTATAGAAATCTATGTATTATTATTGTGGCGACTCAGTTTTCTAAACCTGCTATAGAGGACGGAATGTGATGGAGAGAGAATTAATTACAGTTTATTGCGAAGTTTGCAAATAGTGTAATTAGAACACGTGCATTGTTTTGTTAGTGTTGTTTCGTCATCCTAAATTGGGCAAGATTTCCGCTTTATGGGTATGAGGGCAGGCGTGTATTACCACGTGCCGTGCAAGTTTTGCAATGAGCGATGTGCGAACAACGAAATACTCTAGTGCCAGCAGATTTTTCTAGGGAAAGTACGAAGGGGTAGCATTATTATTATTATTATTATTAGCGCTTTCCTAACTGTAGGACCATGCAGCTCTGTTTGCTGTTGTCAGATCGATGCTGACTAAAGGGTCCTCTAAGCCATGGCCTGACGTGCTGGAAGCGATGACGGGAAAGCGACGCCTAGACGCGGCGGCCATCCTGGATTATTTCAAACCTTTGCACTCCTGGCTAGAGCAGCAAAACCAGCTCCAACGCGTCGGCTGGACTCGCCAATGTCCGAACGACGAAGAGATCCGACGAGGGTCCATTGACCAACCAGTGAATAGAAAGACCACGTCCAATGCTACCACTTAAATGCGCTCCAGTTGCTGGCTAATGTTGGTGGTCACCATACTGATGGTTTCTGTTTGCCTTGATCAGGAAAATGATGACAAGTAATTGTTGACTAACAATGGTGTGAACTGAAGTTGTTGAAAGTTGATATAGTGTACATTACAGTCAGATATCATTCTTTTCTTTGTTTATTTACCTTAAGGGGTGATCTTATTCTTGTAGGTGCTTAACTTGTGGGAGTTGAAGGCTAATGTTGATATAGTGTACATTACAGTCAGATATCATTCTTTTCTTTGTTTATTTACCTTAAGGGGTGATCTTATTCTTGTAGGTGCTTAACATGTGGGAGTTGAAGGCTAATGTTGATATAGTGTACATTACAGTCACATATCATTCTTTTCTTTGTTTATTTACCTTAAGGGGTGATCTTATTCTTGTAGGTGCTTAACATGTGGGAGTTGAAGGCTAATGTTGTTGTAATAACATTGTTGTTATAATTATTTTATTCCATGTATTTTAGATGTTAAGATGATTGTGCTTCAATGTTAGGTTACATTGTTTAATCAGTAGAAATTCTTCTGGGTTTATTGTTGCTGCTGTATTCTTTTTCTTCAGTTTCGTTTTCTTTTTAATCATTATTATTTATGATTTATTTATTTATTTATTATTATTTCCTTTTCCACCTTATCATTTATATGATTTCGTTTCTTTGTTTTATAGTCTAAAATCACATAATTTGTGAACAGACTTTAAATAAATTGATTAAATTGAATTGAATTGAATATATCATTCTTTTCAATGTGTGCTTCAGCTCCGTTAATTAAAAAAAGAAGATATTTTATAAGTGTGTGATTATTTTGCAGCTGATCTAAAATAAACAAAATAAAACAAACAAACTACATTTAATTAGTTCTGTTTTGTTTCTCTCTCGTTTTTGTGTAGTTTAAACTTTAATGTTAATTATTCTTTGTTGTAAATTCTTTGAAATAGTCGGGAATTAGAATGAGTCAAATGTTGGACTTTCCTTCTGTTGCTGGGATTTCTTATATTAAAATAAACAATATTAACATAATGTTTTCTACTTTGTTTCTATTCCTATCTTTACCTTCTGTGTCCTCCAATATACCACAATAATCCAAACAAATTAAACCAACACTAAGAATAAACCCCAAAATGAAACTTAACTACTTACAAACTAAACCAACTAACAAAACTAAACCCAAAACAACCCAAAGTAAACAAACACTAACCAAAAAAAAAAAAAAAAAAAACGCTGCTTAGGCGAAACCTGTAAATGCAACCAAAAATCTGGCATCAGTTACAATACATGACGAAACTTCTAGATTCTGAGCACAGCACATGGTCTATAATCAACATTTTCAACATCAAATTATGCAGAAATACCGTCAAATACACAATCAAAATTGTTAGTTTTGCATATCTGGTCCCTTCAACTATAAAATGCAATAATCATACAGCATGTCTCAATAAAAAACAACACAAAAATTACCTTTTAGTGAGCAGGGACGGATCTGCAAATTATGTTGCCATCGCCATCAAGAAAGGAAAATGAAGTCTCTAAAGCGTGCCCAAAATGACCAAAAAGCAGACCTGAATGGTGAAAGGCGGGGTTAGAAGCGAGGGGTCGACAGGCAGAGGGGGGCGGAAGCCGGGGGTGGGATTCTTATAATCAAACCTGCAGTAGAACTTATTAAGTTCATCCGGCAGGCTAGGGTCAACATCACTGGACATAGAGGGCTTAGATTTATAGTGCGTGACGCGCTGGAGGCCCTGCCAGACTTCGCGCGTGTTATTGGAGGCAAACTGCTCTTCCAACTTATGCCTGTACTGCGCTTTCGCTCTGCAGATCTCGCGGCGCACGTCTGACTTGGCTTTTTTGTAGGCATTTACATCCCCTGATTTAAATGCATCATTCTTAGCATTCAGCTTATTCCTTACAGATTTATTGAACCAGGGATTCTCATTGCCATACACACGCACAGTTTTATTGGGCACACACACATCCTCACAGAAACTGATATAAGATGTCACAGTATCAGTGTACTCATCAATGCTAGAGCATGCACCCTTGAAAACGTCCCAGTCTGTACATTCCAGACACCCCTGTAGTGTCTCCACTGCATCATGTGACCACTTTTCACAGTCCTAGTCACAGGCTTTACGGCCTTCAGTTTCTGTGTGTAGGTGGGGGTGAGGAGCAACATAGCATGGTCTGACTCGCCCAAAGGGGCGCGGGGCGTGGCCCGGTAGGCCTGCTTGAGTAGGGCAAACATAATATAAATACAGAAAAAAGGACAGGGAATTGAGAAAAAACAACAACAATAAACAAACAAATAAACATTAAAAAAAATCAAAAGAAGAAATAACACAAATGAGAACACCAAATGCAATATATACTATAAAGCGAGTCAATCTGAAAGCAAGGCGATGG
>CM072511.1:167779180-167841680 GCA_036898135.1 Oncomelania hupensis
AAGTGCTATCGCCCATAGTGGCGTATCACCTAAAAAAAAAAAAAGAAATCGTTAGTTTTGGGGTGTTAAGGTCCAGGGTAGATTGTCAGATTACTAAGTGTTTTTAAAATGGTTTGTTTGTTAATCATCTTGGCAGCATACTTAATATCCCCTCTACCCCCGCCACTCTCTCTCTCTCTCTCTCTCTCTCTCTCTCTCTCTCTCTCTCTCTCTCTCTCTCTCTCTCTCTCTCTCTCTCTGTTTCACCAGTTCTATGTTCACCCAAATAAAAACCACTTTGCTTGCATAGACTACATTAAAATATAATTCTTCTTGCTCGATCTTTTGTGAGTAAGATGTATTTTGTCTCAAACTCTAGCAATAACCCTTGTGGTATGTTATATACTGCAGATCCAGGATGCCGATCATCTCTTCGCAAGCCAAAGCAAATGGTCAAGTCCTAGAAAGTGACCATTCAAGTGCCCATTCAAGTGTTCAGTTTTTTGCTCAAGTCAAAGATGCATTGTCAAAAAGCAATGTTGTATTTTTTGCCAAGAACATTTAATGAAAAAATGTCAACCCATCTTCAACGAATTCACAAAGAAGAGCTAGAGGTTGCTCAGATTGTATAAATTGTTTCTTATTCAATTGAATATTATGTTTTTTGCAATATTTGAATTTATTTCTATCCGTTGTTTTTTTTTCTTACCTAAAGAGATGTCGTCAGTTTTTGTTAACAGTTTTACTCGATGGACCAATTTCACTTCTCACTCCACCACCAACCCCCTCGGGGAAGATTGGTCCTAACAGCATTGTCACTTTAAAACAGTTGAAATTAAACTATGCATTATGACATGCCAATGGTGTACGTTCCTTTCTTTTAATTTTGTTGTTGTTATTCATTCTGTATTTTGTTTACAAAAAGTACTTGTCAGTTATTCATTGAAATAAAATTGTTTCAGACTAAATTTGATATATTTGTCTTGAGTGTTTGATACGTTTTGAGTGTTTGCCTCCAGGTCTAAAGTTGATTACTCATTGCTTATAGGGTCCAGCGGAATACGATGAGCCGAATGAGAGGACCTCATCTAGGTGTATGAGTTAGAGTATTCACAAATAATGCTAAAACAATGTAGATTGGCCTATGGTCGAATAAATTTTGTGTCGAATGTCAAATACTGCAAATGCATACGACTTTTTTTGACTATGTATTCGCTCAAAACTCGACGCAAAATGAGTCCTAAATAGACAAAAATGACATTTGACAAATAATAATTTGTCCGGTCTCTCGCCGTCGACTGAGCAAGACATTGAAGTGGTCAAGTACTGTTTTAACTAACACAACCTAAATACGTAATATGGAGTATACCCACGAGACCTCGAAAATGATACGTGAATTAAAGGCAAATTTATAGGGTACAAAATTATTAAATATTTGACAACATTTCTAAAGTTTCTAAGTTATTAATATTGAATTTACGATTCTTTGTTTTATGATACATATAAATGAGATTGTTAAATTGGTCAACATATTTCTAAGGTTTGTTCGTATGAGTACTTTGAAGTGACCTTGGCTCTGAACTATGAGTGGTATAATGTCCAAAATTGATTTTAGAGATAATATAGTTTGATATTTCATATATTTTCAGTTTTTTCGATGATATTCAAAGTCAAGTTCATTGTAGGCCTTGCAAATACTTTAAAAAATTTTCATCAGGATTGCTTAGTCGAATTGGCGTCAGACTATGCGCCCAAAGGTTGCAAGTGAGCGCCTTGAGCCGCTTGAGTTAGATTCTTTATCGGCCAACATCTTGACCTGCCCAATAATTCATTTATTTAAAAATTATAAAAGTGTTGACCCTCAGGATACGAATAACCCCTTGGCAAACCAGATTGTGGCCGATAAACTATCTCGGGGCAATGAAATGTCAGTGTCTGGATTTCAGGTTAATGATACAAAACATTGGAACATAATGAAGCAGTGCCGCATTTGAATAGTAATGGCTATAAGACCCCCACATTTACAGGAACACGAGCATCTAATTCCGTGAATGTCATCTACAAATCTTGTCCCAAAACCATTATCAGCTTTTCAGGAGTATGGGTGCAAATACTTCAGGGACGTTGTATAGAAAAAAATGACTACCTGACGTGATAACTACGAACTAAGAACATGAATTTAAGCCACAAAATGAATTTAAGCCACAACCCTGTGTACACATCTTTGAAGGTACACGCGAAATTTCAGCTCTGTCAGCCCAGCCATAAACGCTTGCGTTCTGTGTGCACATGAATGAACATGAAGGTTTAATGTCTATACCCACTATTGGTCATATGGCAGACGAGGATAACCAACTCAGGGAAAGAGGGGTAGGGTCCTAAATCAACACTGAACCACCAGAGCAATCATACTGCTAAAATGGACAGTAAAAATGGAATATGCACATACTTCATTAATATTAAATTGAACTAAAAGGACACATCCCATATGACTCACATGCTTCTTATGGAACTTGCAATATTTGCTTTGGATCGTGGAGACTTGATCTGTTTAAAGCGGCTGCCAATTGTTAAACACCCCAAGGTATCCACGATCCAAAGCAAGTCTGGAATATGCCTTACAGAAGAACAAGAAGTCTTGGATAGATGGATAGAGTACTGCTCTGACCTTTACAACCACACACCAAACGGAAACCCATCAGTTCTAGCATGTCCCCAGAACGGAGAAGAAGAAGAAATCCTTCCAATTCTCAGATAAGAATTTGAGGCAGCAGTGCAATCGCTAAAGAAAGGGAAGTCAGCGGGAGTGGACAACATACCCGTGGAATTGCTTCAAGCAGGAGGAGAAGCGATGATTAACGCCCCTCACCATTATCTGTAACAAGATCTGGCAGAGTGAGGAGTGGCCTACACATGGATCCAGTCACTTGTCATCACTCTTCCCAAAAAAGTTAACCTTCAGGAGTGTGAAAATTACCGCACCATCAGCCTCATCAGCCATCCCAACAAGGTCCTCCTGAAAATAATAGTCAACAGATTGAAACCCCAAGCTGAACAAATCATAGCTGAAGAACAAACAGGATTCAGGGCAGGGCGAAGTACCACTGAACAGATTTTCAACCTCAGATTAATTTGCGAGAAATACGTACAGCACGAACAACATCTATAATGTGTTTGCAGACTTCAAGAAAGCCTTTGACCGAGTCTGGCATGCAGCTCTGTGGACAACCATGAGAGTGTACAACATCAGCCCTAAAATTATTGAAATCATCAACATCTTCCTAGAGCGCATCATGTTAGATGCCCTTGCAGATCACGAAGGCATACTCAGCTTAGGGGGTAGAGCAATCTCCAACCTCCGTTTTGCGGATGACATTAATGGATTGGCTGGAGAGGAACAACAACGTGAACAGCTGGTACAGAGGCTTGACACACCAGAGCCTATGGAATGGAAATGAGAGCAGAGAGGACCACAATGATGACCAACAACACCAATGGCATCAACATGGACATCAAAGTCCAAGGCCAATCCCTCAACACAGTGCATAGCTTCAAATATTTAGGAGGAATTGTATCATACAATGGGTCCAGTCATGAAGTCCTCTCCAGGATCGCACAAACAACTGCTGCCCTGACAAGGTTGAAGCCCAATTGGAAAGGCATGACCATCAGTCCATATTCCAATGTAAGACTGCTGCGTTCCCTTGTCATATCCATCTTCCTATACGCTTGCGAAACATGGACCCTCACAGCAGGTGTACTACGAAGAATACAAAGCATGGAGATGAGGTGCTACAGAAGACTTCTGGGTATTTCCTATTCCCAGACGAAGTCTGACAGACCATTACACAATGACATGCTCACAGTGGTGAACAAACGGAAACTCCTATGGTATGGCCACGTCACAAGATCATCAGTCCTTTCAAAGACCATCCTGCAAGGCACAGCGGAAGGAGGCAGAAGAAGAGGGAGACAGGTAAAGAGGTTTGAGGACAACACAGTCGAGGGTGGACTAGCTTGACACTGAGCGAAGCCATGAGGGTTGAGGAGGACGGAGAAAGATGGCGTATGTTGGTGAAACGATCTTCTGTGTTGCCCCAACGACCTTCGAGTTATGGGATAGGACAGGATAAGAATATTTAACATGAAAATGAATGCCCATAAAGAAATAAATGAAACTGTGGTATTAAAATGTAAATGAATATCGACTTTGATCTTTCTATGCTCTTGACCTTGAGATGACCTTGACCTCCTGTTCCAAAAACACTTATTGACGATCAAATATTTACAGCAAAAGTTGTATTATGCCAAAAGACTGACCTTTGGATGACCTTGACCTTCAGTGACCTTAACCTTGGGATAACCTTGACCTTCACAAGGATCTCATGCTCATGAAAGATCAAATAACTCAATGTTGTTGCATACTATGGGTTAATGCCATTCTACTGTACGATTACCTTTTTTAAAAAAATATTTTTGCAAGGCCTAAAATGACCTTGACCTTCAAGATCAACTCAAAACTGGAACATATACGAAAGATCAATCTACCATCTCTAAATCTCTAAAGAAAACAAGATTGGACTTTATATCTCTCATTGTTTAGGGCCAAGGTCACTTCAAAATACCTATACTAACCGATGTTAGACAGCTCCAGTGACCTTGACCTTGACCTTGGAGTGAGGTTGACCAAATTTGCATATAATATGTGTGTCATTGATATCTATCATGCTTCAAAGAATCATAAGTTCAATATTAATAACTTCGAAAAAAGTGAAATTTTGTTTAAAATTGTCATTTTTGTAACTAACATTTGTTGACCATGTGACCTTGACCTTGAAGTGAAGTCATTCATTTACTGATCATTTATGAGCACACCATCTTACCAAGTTTGGTTGTCCAAATTTAGACTCCAAAAAGCAGAATCATGTATGGAACCCAAAGTACTAGTTTGGTCGTTCGTGTGTGCCTGAAGGAACCCACTTGTACAAAAAGGAACCCACTTTTCCAAAGTCAACCACATCAAAGTTTGTTTATATATTTTAATTTTTTTACTGATATTGGAATCATGTACAGTCAAATTAGGCTGTATGCTGAGTTTTGAAGTCCTCACTAGTTTACATCATGTGGAACCCAGTTGACATCATTTTGGAAAGAAACCCAGTTGGGAGGCTTTGAACGTATGTGTGTGTGTGTGTGTGTGTGTTTGTATATGTGTGTGTTTTGTATGAGTGTACCATGACCACAATTCCCAGTCAAAGAAAATAGTGTCTCCTCTGTGTGGGATTCTTTGTGTGTTTGTGTGTGTATGCAAGTGTGCGTCTACGTACCGTAGGTTATGAGGTTGTGTGTAAGACTTTCTGACGGGCTTCTGAGGTACAAAATTTTATGAGGTACATTTTCCCGTGACCTCACAGTGCTGACCTCAGAAACCGCATGCTGAGCTACCAAGTATATCGCCTATACATTTATCTCAACCACCTCACAAAACCGTTGGAGAGCGACCGCCTACACACACACACACGGATTTTTGCTGGGAGCCTGTGTGTACTTTTCAGTTTTGACCCTGCCTATCTCTCTAAAATTGCCGCTTTTTTGATTGGCTCTGAAATTATCAGGCGATGCGCATGCGCAACCGAGCGTCTTTTCAAGATTTTTCATTGCCGGAACCCATACTTCAGGTATGTGTTGAAAATGTAATTTGCTTCTTCTTCTTGGGTTGAGCAGCCATAATCAGTTGGTTGATTCATTTGTAGATATAGGTAGATCTAGATTGAGTAATTTCTTACCGTGGACATTTTCATGATACCTTTGTATCTGTAAGGTACACAAAGCCACCACACAACACAACACGGAATAACCAAATGTGACCTATTTCGCCATTGGCGAACCTTTGATTCACCCTTACATATCTTTAGTAATAAATATATTTATTTCTGTTGTTGTGTTTTTTTTTTTTTTTTTTTTTTACTTCATTCTTTCAGTTTACAAGGTACTATATGAAGTTTACAGGCAGTCAGCAAACAGTTTTGAAAGAGCAAGAATGAAGAAGAAAAAAATACTTTTGCTTTCCACAGATTTTGCTGTTATAGCACACATTTCTATTATTTTTCTTTCAGAAATGCTCTGCATGCATCTATACTAGATGGCAGCTATGGCAAATCTACAGTCGTGAGTCTACAGCCTACAATGTATGATGAATCTGCAGTCGGTTTCTGTCACTTTGGAGTTAGAAAGAGGTAAGGTGTCATCTGAACATGTTTGATTTGCATCAGCGTTCTAGATCTATTTCTTTCGATTTATGAATGGATATTTGTCGCACATTTTCGCGATCGTAATGCCGGACTTTGACAGTGATAGTGTTGATGGTTTTATAGATTTATTAGACGAATTAGCGATATATCATGCTCAGGACTTCAGTACTTAAATGTTGATAATAAGAGTGATATTTATGAGTGTGGTGCTCTTATCTACGGACTTTAATTGTAAAATGTTGATCGATTTTTTGATTGACGTGGTAGGTTCTAATGCTGAGTGGTCTGAGTATATTTGGGACCCAAATATTGAAGCCACAAAGTTTGAAGACTTAGATATAAATCTGTTGAACATTTCTTTTAATCAAACAAAGTTTTAGAACATTCAGAGGCAAAGCAATCACGTATACATTAGAAGATCGTCACAAGTGTTGTGAGTTTTACCCGTGTGTTATTCATTGGATGTATACATTGATTGGAGTCAATGAGATAAGTATGCTACTGCAGGGCTTCTGAAATGCACTAGCCCGCTCGCCAATGGCTAGTTAAAATTACCACGGGCTAGTTAAAGTTCAAAGTCTACTAGCTGATTTTCTCTCTTCAGTTTGTCAATCCCCGATGAAAATAAAAACATCGGCTTGATTACGAACCGTTTAAACTGCGCAGCTCTACACGTGTGCGTTTCGCCAAGAACGATCACTGAAGAGGGACCGTATGGGTGATGATTCATTTCATATCATTCGATAATAAGCGCATCGGGAAGAGAGGAGAAAAAATATCCCTTACTGTGCCTCATTTCCTGAATTACTTGCAAGCCAAAAAATAATCTGTATGATTGGCTCGTAGCGCGTAATATTGATTGATATGAACCAATCAGAGAAGGCTTTACATGATCGCTCAGCTTAGTTTGTTAGCGCTTTCGGTTTAGCTATGGTAGTATGGATCGATTTGTAAAAAGAATTGGTTCAACTTCTGCCGAATCTGATACACCGGCTAAAAAAGCAAAACAATCGCATCAGAAAAAAATCGAAAAGGATAGATGCTATGATAAAAATGAAAGAAAGCGCGAATTTAAAGATGAATGGTACTTTGATCACGAAGGCAAAAAGCGAACGTGGCTCCACTACGATGGCTCCAAAATGTTTTGTACGCCGTGTAGACAGTACCAGAAACCGAAAGAAGGAGAAAAAAAAACTATTTGTAGAAGGATCGACCAATTTTAAACTTGAGAGCATCAAGTCCCATGAAAGTTCAGAAGGACACAAGTGGAGTGTAACATGCGATGCTAACAGCAAAAAGAAGGTTGAAGATACAGAGGCAGGAAAGTGCCTGACATCGTTGGACAAGGCACAAATGGACAAGCTGATAATTCTGTTCAGAAATGCCCATGATTTAGCAAAACATGCTCGTCCATTCACTGATTTTCCTTGGATTTGCCATTAAGTCATAAACTCTCTCTCTCCCTCTCTCTTCACATGTTACGCTTCTATTCCAAAATTAGTTGAGCATGCGATTTTGACAGCTGTTTACACGGAAATGATTGTGTTTAGATAGTAATAGATTGCAAATGTATGATTTTTGTTTTTTTAATTTATGCTTCCTAGCAAGCACATCCCTAGCACTCCATTTTACAGCTTATTTGATGCTTTGCCATTTCAGCAGGGCTAGTCAAAATTCTTGCGGGCTAGTAACTTTTCTAAGTAACTAGCCCGGCGGGCTAGTTGAAAAAAAGTCTTTCAGAAGCCCTGCTACTGTGTTATGCATATTTTTGTAAGCATGTCTTGTATTATTTTTTAGAGCATTACCACCATCATTATTATCACTGTATTTCTGACTTTATCAATTGTAGTAGCATACCTGGGGTATGTAATTACAAACCAATATTGACAGGCCTACAATAGGTAGACACTCAAAATAATGTATTTGCTGCATATTATATTCAACAACCAACACCAACAGTTTGTGAGGCATGTGAGAGACTGGCATGATGTTGCGCCTGCTGTCGGGTCATTGTGGCAGTGAGTGGAGGTGCGTTGCGTTAAGTAGATTACCGTTCCCGGAAACGGAGCGTATAGGGGACTGGATGAGTGAAGGCAGTATGATGTAAGAAGACGTGTTGCGGTAGGATGGTGACTTCAAAAGCGAGCTGCGACATTCAGATGATGAAGGCACGATGAATCAGGACGGAAAGTGAAGTGCGAATGCATGGGGTCTGGAGCGCAGGAAGCAGCTGCGAAAATGACTGTAAGGGTGCCAAACAGGACGCCACGGAAAGACGGACGAAAGGTGCCGAAGAGGCCGTAGAAGAATGGGCCGATGGAGCCGCAAGAAGATGACCAAGTAGAGGCCACGTGAAGGAGGGTAGGCAAAACGCAGAATGCCGCTGGCGGTGAAAACACCTGTTGTCCGGAGGTCGCCACTCTCCACAGGGAACTCCACGTCGCCCAATAGTTTAAAAAAAGGTAATGGGCGGCCAGAGGCCGGGCAGACGGAGACGGAGACGGAACGAGGAGGGCCCTTCCACGCAGAGCAACCGCCGCCCGGCCAGAGGAGCCCAACAATAGAGAAGATGAAAGTTGTAGTGTGAAGTGGAGAGTCGTGTCGGAATCTCTCGCGGACAGCTGCGGTGGCTTCAACTTCTGGCGTGCCACCCACGGGACGGTGCATCCTCCTCCTATCGGCACGCCGCAGTGTCCGCGCGTCTGAACGTCTCCTGGAATTAACTTCTGCAAGAAGCAGAGCTGCACCATCTTTGGGCTCCCGATCGTCTCGATTTCAGAGAATGGCAAGAACTGTGGACAAGTCCTCCGACGGAGCAGAAAGCGCCCCTGCGCAAGCTGAGACGACGACTGCCGCGGTTTCAACTTCTGTACTGCCACCGCCGACCACGAGACCTGGAATCGTATTCGCACACCACAGCCATCGACCCAGCCTGGTTGATAAGTGGAGGTGCCTCGCTAGTAGAGGCTAAAATAGTCAAAAGGAACAGCGAGAAAGACGCTTGTTTGTAACACCTAATTATGCCATTCACAAGAACATAACTGAAAGCAAACATTATTTTACACATGCGAACTCCATTGCTACCGCACTGGACGCCTTGCAGCTTTAAACATGTTCGCTTAGGGTAGCACAGTCTTCTGCTGTTACTCTCTATTGGATGCATTAAATTAATTTATGAAGCTGAGGTTCTAATTATAAACTACTATCACACATGTTTTTTCTCTATATTTTCCAGTTGCACCAATGGATTTGAAAAAAAGGTTTCTCTAACGTCACTATGGAAGAGGGCAGCTAATGGCTGCATTAGCCAAGTGTACTGCAAACAATAAATCAGGTAAGTAGATTAATATTTAAGTAACTAAAAAATAACTAACAAAATTAAAACATAAAACATAAAAATTAAAAAATACTAGTAAAAATATTTTTAAAATGTCCTTTTATTTGTTTAGAAAATGCACTAATTTTTCAGAAAATGTATAAGAGTTACACAGTTATTTTTTAATACTGTCCCTACCCTATCCTATCCCGCAACTCAAAGGTCGTTGGGGCAGCACAGATGATCGTTTAACCAGCGTACTCCATCTTTCTCTGTTCTCAGCAACCCTCATGGCTTCGTTCAGTGTCAAACCAGTCCAATCTCGAATGTTGTCCTCCCACCTCTTTTTCTGTCTCCCTCTTCTTCTGCCTTCTTGCACCGTGCCTTGTAGGATGGTTTTTGCGAGGCCTGATGCTCTGGTGACGTGGCCATACCATCGGAGTTTCCGTTTCTTCACCACTGTGAGCATGTCATCATGTTGTCCAATGGAAGTGTGATGGTCTGTGGGTCTGTTGTTGGTGATGTGCTGAGTATAGGAAATGGCCTGAAGTCTTCTGTAGCACCTCATCTCCATGCTTTGTATTCTTCGTTGTAGATCTTCCAAATAGGTTGGAATAATTTTAGTCAAGCAGTCTGCAGAATATCAACTTAAGTAGGAGAATCATCATTGACTAGTGTCACATTGTCAGCTAGTTTCCCCTTTCCCCCTCTCCCCTTTGCGGGATTGTCATTTTCATTTCTGACGTGAGCATTTTTTCACATTTTATTGTCCCTTTTTATCGGGAAATTCTGGGCCGTCTCCCCTGGGGAAGGTGTCGTTGTAACCTGTGGCGCACCCAAACTCAACCTACCTAATATTAGTTGTGTTTTTTATTTTTATTTTGCTGGGTGAGCAAACCGAAATACCCGGAGAAAACCCCCGAGACGTTGCCCGAGTGGAAAGAAAATAATATTCGAAAAAACATAACGCCATGCTGGATCGATCCCACACCCGTCAGTAACCATTGGATTCTAGCCTATGGACAAGGAAAGTTAGTCTCGCGTTTTACCACTCGACCGCAACGCTCGCCATTTGCTTTCATGTTCATTTTAAGATGACTTTAAAATGACGTGAATAGAGCGAGAAGGTATGGGGATCAAAAGATAATGAAGTAATATAATCTAATTTGACATATATAGCGTTTTTATTCAGCCTGGTAGAGCTCGTGCTGCGATCTATACCAACATACGCGCTAGAATGTTATACACACTCTTTCACCATTACTTACACATATCTCTTGACCTTTGTTATCAAAAGTGTACCTAAGTTATGTTAAAGATGTTAATTATTAACAGGTGCAGGACACTAACGTGACCATTATACACTCACACTCCACACCAAAAAACCCATCACTTTCCGTACATCGCCATGCTTTTAGTCAATCCACCCCGTTTTTTATTGCACACATTCCTGGGACTTGAAGAATTAGCTCCATCGAGCAATAATCAGCAAAGATTTTTTTTATATTATTGATTTTAGCTCTGCATTGAGGCTATGACCCTTCAGAAAAAGTGAAGAATGTTATTTTTTTTAATTGTGCATCGACCAGTCATTGAAGGAAACCTGTATGCTAAGTTTGAATTCAGCGGGATTGTAATTACCAGAGATATTGCTGGGCACACACACACAGACAGACAGACAGAGAGACAGAGTGAAACCTATGTATACAGGCGGGGTGAATAATTACAGGCATACGCCATTTTATGAAAATACGCTTATTACATTTTATATAGTACATAGCAAAGAGTATGCTTGTTAATTTTCAGCAATTCTTGGTCACTGCATGTTATTTTATAAATGTATTGAACTAAGACATAACGTGTATAAAATAATTTTAAATAAATTTAATAATAATTATTATTACAAATTAATCATTTAGATTTCAAGTAATCTTAATACAATAAAACATTACAATTGATTAATTACAAATACTAGATTTTTTATCCAAATCCAATGCATGCTTGTCCATCAGCTTCCATGTTTTGCACTGTGTCGATGGAGTGTGTATGTGAAGTGGACGTACAGTAAACCACCAGCCAACTCTAAGACTTATGTACATAGCACTATGAGGTTGTGTGGAAGACTCGGTTTTGTGGGGTACATTTTCATATGACCTCACAGCACCTATCTCAAACCCCCCTTGCCAAATTCTCTAGTGTCCTATGCATGTATTTATATCACCTCACAATACCGCTGGCAT
Source organism: Oncomelania hupensis (assembly GCA_036898135.1). Taxonomy (NCBI): domain Eukaryota; kingdom Metazoa; phylum Mollusca; class Gastropoda; order Littorinimorpha; family Pomatiopsidae; genus Oncomelania; species Oncomelania hupensis. The sequence goes on from CM072511.1 coordinate 167,790,967, forward strand.
ACTTACTATATGCACACACATACCACGCAAGGGTAGCACAGGGCATACATTTTTAAAGAGCATACATTTAATATCGGTCTGTTGGTTGGTCCGTTGCATGCAATATTGATGTTTTTATTTTGCACTGGAATTTCTTTAATAAAAATATTTTCATTGTTTTTTTATTTACACACGTCAATATCTTTTTTTCTTCCTAACCAACCGATATGTAGTTTGATATGATTGCTTGATCAAGTGAAGAGCAAAGTATTACAGACACTTCAAAATCAGCTGCGTTGATGTACATATATGAGGTTGGTATCTCTAACGGGATTGAGAGGTGGACAGTTTTATGAGGTACATTTTCCTATGACATTGCAATGAAGACCTCACAAACCACTGGCGGAGTTCACCACTATGTCTTCTATGTATTTATTTCAATCACCTCACAATACTGCTGACATATTCAAAAGTACAAACACACACGCACACACATACCTCTCCAGGGTAGCTCATGGCAAACATTTCCAAAGGGCATTCATTTTCAAAGTAACAGTTTTGGCCTTTCTCTTGATGAAAAAACATTCATCACTGCTCAGTAATTATGTTAAAATTGCACAGCCAGCATAGCCTACTATTACGTCAAATTTGTTATGAAGTATTGTGTAGCTCGCAATGATTGTATAACAATGACCACCTCACGCTGTTGAGTAGGCGGGCATGCGGTGAATTAACCTGTTATTCTCACAATGACTTCATGAATAGTAGCCTTGTTTCAAACTCTGCATTTTTGTTAGGCATAAGAAATGGTTTAATACAGCCGGTTTGTTTCTTATTTTCTTTTTCTTTTTTCACAAACTAAATCCATACTACGGTACTCACTTTCATGTAGGATATTGTGAATAAGTTCACTAAGGGGCATGTGAATTATTGGCTTTGCCCTTTTAGTCTATATTAATGTTTGTACCTAACGAAATAAATACAGGATATTTTACACACAGCTACTATCCCTTCCTTCCCCCCCCCCTCTCTCTCTCTTTCTCTCTCTCTCCTCGTCCCCCCATCTTTCCTACAAACACACCTAAATCGGAATTAATGACGTAGACTTTTGATATGTTTCTTCAAACCTCAAATAATTATATTGTCCTTATAATTATATGGAGTTTGTGCTTTTCTTTCTTCAGGACCTGGAAAGACTGACCGAACAGATGGCTTTGCTGGGACATTCTACAACTAGTACAAGTAGCATTACTACTTTGGAGGATCAACATGAAGACGGAGGCACACCTGAAGCACTGCTGGTGAACAAATCAAGGTCAGGAAAAATACTAGAAAGAAAATACAGCCAGACAGACTACAAACAACGGAAGAGTGCATACTACAAATACAAGTCCCTTCAGGAGTTTAAGTCAAAGAACATTCATGATTTGGCTGCACAAATTAAATACTACTAGTGATTCACTGTTCCGAGGACCATAAATTCAACACTGTCATTGTGAACAAATTTGAGGGCGTGGTATATGAACGCCTAAATGTTTAATCTAGATCAATTATTTTTATAGCAAAAGTGTGTAAGTGTTATACTAGTAGCTGCTGTTGTGTGGTATGCCGTTTCGATGAGTATAAAAGTAGTTTTGACCTTGTTGCATTATGCTCTTTGTGCGATGATAATTGTTCCTGGAAACTGTGCAATGTTCCTGTGGAATGGAAATAAGTGCAGAGAGGACCAAAGTGATGACCAACAACACCAATGGCATCAACACGGACATCAAAGTCCAAGGCCAATCCCTCAACACTGTGCATAGCTTCAAATATTTAGGAGCCATTGTATTAGACAATGGGTCCCGACAGGAAGTCCTCTCCAGGATCGCACAAACAACTGCTGCCCTGGTGAGGTTAAAGCCAATTTGGAAAGACAGGACCATCAGCCTACATTCCAAGGTAAGACTGCTGCGCTCCCTTGTCATCTCCATCTTCCTATATGCTTGCGAAACATGGACCCTAACAGCAGATCTACAATGAAGAATACAACGCATGGAGATGAGGTGCTACAGAAGACTTCTGGCCATTTCCTATACCCAGCAAATCACCAACGACGAAGTCCGACAGACCATCACACAAGCCATTGGACAACACGATGACCTGCTCAAAGTGGTGAAAAAACGGAAACTCCGATGGTATGGCCACGTCGCCAGATCATCAGGTCTTGCAAATACCATCCTGCAAGGCACAGTGCAAGGAGGCAGAAGAAGAGGGAGACCGAAAAAGAGGTGGGAGGACAACATTCAAGAATGGACTGGTTTGACACTGAGCGAAACCATCAGGGTTGCCGATGATAGGGAAAGATGGAGTACGCTGGTTAAACAATCATCTGCGTTTACGTACCGTAGGTTATGAGGTTGTGTGTAAGACTTTCTGACGGGGTTGTGAGGTACCAAATTTTATGAGGTACATTTTCCCATGCTCCACAGTGCCCACCTTAGAAACCACGTGCTGAGCTACCAAGTATATCGCCTATACATTTATCTCAACCACCTCACAAAACCGTTGGAGTGCGACCACCTACACACACACACGCGGATTTTTGCATGTACACTACAACGATGCTAAATATGTGCTTACCTCACAACGTAGGGTACGTGGGCATATGTGTGGTGCCCCTATGACCTGTGAGTTACGGGATAGGATAGGATAGTATTTGGGAATGCCAATGTGAATGGCGTCGGTGAGACAAATGATAGAGGGCTGAGTGTCCTAGAATTACGGGAAAGGATAGGATAGGATAAGATAGGATAGGATAGTTCCTATTTTTCACTGTGCTGTTCTTGAAATTCATTTTGGGGTGGGAAACTCTGGTTAATTGATAATATATGAGCATCAGAAGCCACATTATAGTCAATGCCATTGAATGTCAAGGTCATTCCAAGGTCACTGTCTTTTTTGGCATAATGCATCTTTTGCTGTAATGTATTTGATCTTACATGAGTGTATTTAGAGCTGGAGGTCAAGGTCATCTCAAGATCAAAAGCATAGAAAGATCAAAGTTGGTATGACTTTGCGTTTTAATGCCACCGTTACATTTAGTTTTTCTCTGGGCATTCATTTTAATGTTAAATATTGCAAGTTCCATAAGGAGCATGTGCGTCATATGGGTTTTTGTCAGTAGTATGTTAGTGGGCGGATGGGCAACCGTGCACCTGCACCTAAAAAGTGGGTCACGTGACAGGGGGATGACGTCATAGGTGCACATGTACTCTTAGGTCATGATGCCCCACAACGTGAGGGTCTTTGCGCCCTGTCAAAAGTGATGGATGACATATGGCCTGGGGGGATATAATTTTATTGATGGTGCGATTGCAAGTGCGCATCTCGGTGAATGGATATATGACTCAGTGGTCGGGGGCGTGAGATCAAGCACCCCAAAGACAGCAAGTGCGCATCTTGATGAATATAGAATGACTCATTGGTCTGGGCGCGAGTTCAAGCATCCAAAGACAGCAAGTGCGCGTCTCACTCAAAGACAGCAAGTGTGCATCTTGATGAATAGAGAATGACTCAGTGGTATGAGCGTGAGATCAAACATCTAAAGGCAGCAAGTGCGCGTCTCACTCAAAGGTAGCAAGTGCGCGTCTTTTTTGTATTTATCAATTTTTTTATTTTTTATTTAGAACAAGCATCCCAAAGACAGCAAGTGCGCATCTTTTTGTGGTTGTATACCTAGATACAATGCGCAGTAAAATATGTCTCGAAGGCATATTTGAGTCTTGAAATGTCGTATTGGTGTTAAAGAGCGCAAGAGACAGTCTTATTTATATTAGCATGTAATTAAAATGAAAGATGCGCGGTAAGTAGCCTGAGGGGGGCAATTTGGAGGGAATGGGCCAAAATGTCGTATTGGTGTTAAAGACAGCAAGAGACAGTCTTATTTATATTAGCGTGTAATTAAATGAAAGATGAGCGGTAAATAACCTGAGAGGGCAATTTGGAGGGACTGAACCTAAATGTCGTATTGGTGTTAAAAGAGAGAGATTTGATGTTAAAATGAGGCAGCCATAAACGACAGTAGATGTCCCAGACAATCTTAAATTTTAGTGTGTATATATGACCTAAAGGCATCGAAACTGGGTCTATATATACGGTGATTGTAATGGAGACTTCACTTGACTTGCTGAAATTGATAAACAAACATGAGGCTCCTGATAACACTGCACTGCTGGGTGGAAGGGGAAGACGAGCCGCACATCAATATAGTAAATGCGCACGAGTCAACGGCGGAAGCATTTTTATGTCATTTTCTAGACATGTAAGTAAAATATTTTTATAATATAAGCCTAATAAAATTAACTTAAAATTTTTTTTCTTGTATTATTATTATTTGTTTAATTTTTTATTTTATTTTTTTTTCTTTTTAATTAGAAAACTTGGCAGTATAGATTATTGATATAGATAATGTTTAATTATTAATATTTTTCTCTTTAATCATTTATTTTGATTTATGTTATATATAGCTATCGAGAATATTGGCTAATAATGGTCGAGGAGGTGGAAGAAATTGCGGATTTGTGGACATCAGACGATGAAGAGGGCGAGCCACCCACACCACCACCACCATCACCAAACCACGGTGCATAACGATGCTACAAGTAGGTAAAAAAAAAAATTTTTTAAATAAAAAGACCAACAACAACGAAAAAAAAAAAAAAAGAAAGGAAAAAAAAGTAAAAAAAAAACGACAACACCAGAAAATAAGATATAAAATAGTTTATTAATGAACAACATCTTTTTAAAATTAAAAATTATAATACCAATGCATTATTATTTTTGTGTTGCAGATGCCGTGCGCTCACATATCCACATTATGCATACAAAATAAAAAGTAAGTAAATGAATATTTTATACAAATTTTAACTATATACACATGGATAATACATTTTATTTTGACAATATATATATATATATATATATATATACATTGTTATACAATTTTATAATAAAAATGTTTTTGTTTTGTTTTTTGTTACAGGCAAAACCATAAACCGCCTTTTGTACTATGTAATGTATACTTTTATCACTCTCGCTGTCTGTCTCGCTGGCTCTATCTTATCCTCAAGCTCTCTCTCTCTCTCTCTCTCTCTCGCTGCCTTGTGCTCTCGCTCACAGCATCTGTGATGACCCTGCTATTTTTGAGCCTATCCTGTTTCTTCTCGCCCCTCTCTCTCCAACTCTCTTGCTCTCTCTAGCTCTTTTTTTTTTTCCCAGCTAGTTTTAAGCAAATGTGTAATGATAATTGGGGTGAAAACATCAACCAACTCTTGTTTTAAACATGTAGACAAAATCTTATGAGTAAAATTTATTATAGATTCTTGTTGCGTATACATACAACACGAATGCTGATGCTGTGAGGGATGGTTAATTCTGCATCCATGACATTTAGACAAAGCATATTCATCCACTCTTTGACATATTTTATCAAAAAAAGTTTTGACAGTATCACTATCCATATTGATAATGAAAGAAAATGTATTATACCAACCGCACACACTTAAATATATACACAATATATACAATAGACACAATATAAAAATGTCACTTTTTTTCACATAAAACGAAAAATGTCACTTTTTTAAAAGTTGCAACAGCTTTTCACATAAATTGAAAAATGTCACTTTTGTTTAGTTGTATTCAGACAACTTTTGGAACGGATATTGGCTATCCAACGGCAATCTCTTGGATGTAGAGGGTGAATACATAGGCTTTTGAAGAGCAGAGTTCATTCGCTGATGCTGTTGATTATTAAGCACAGTGGTAGTTTTTGTTGTTTCCTTGTCATGAATTATATTTAAGAGTTCAGAGGTGTGAATCAACAATTCGTCGAAAGCAGCAGGCGTCAAAGTGATTCCCCGTCTAGTTGGATAAAGAGGTAAGTCTGAAGTTTTTTCTTCTTTTTCGTCTTGTTTTAAAGAGGATTCGGTTTTGAGTCCGGGCACAAAGGCACGTATATGAATAAACACCTGTTCATTAAACGTAGTAACACAAGCAAAGAGACTATTCCCAAAGGAAATAATTTTTCACCACTAACAGATCTTTGAATAGCTGAAGACATGGTAGCAAAGTGAGTAATCAGTGGCTTTTTATACTGGAGGGTATGTGAGAGAGCCGTTTTATATACAATGCTAGAGTCACTTCGCGGAGTCTACGAAAAACAAGTCTAAACATGTTTAAATTTGTTGTCCATGATATTTCATCAAGAAACATTGCATCAGCCAACATACCTCATACAAGTCTAAACACGTTTTTATCAGCAAACATTACATCAGCCAACATACCTCATACAAGTCTAAACACGTTTTATCAGCAAACATTTTATCAGCCATTTGAACAGCATACAAACAAGTCTAAACATGCATTTATTTTAGGCATCAACATTGCATCAGCCTGCATATCGTATACAAATTTAAACATGATTTAAAAAAAAAATAATATATACAAAAAAAATCAAGTTATTTTTGCAGCGGGTGCGATAGAAGGGTTAGGTAAAATATAGCCTAGACAAGAGCCCAATAATGCAATCCATAAATTGGTGTCTTTATGACCCACAGTGAGATTATATATAGAAGTGATGACGACCATAAAAATGATCACCATTTGACATCCAAATACAATCTCACCCCTAGGTACTTCACGGCCAAACACATGCCACCATCGTGAATTACGATGAGTGACGCGCATTGTTATGTTAGCTTCTTCTTCTTCTTCTTGAGACATAATTGTAAAAATATCCGATATGGATAGCATACAACAATCAAATGAATACAGCACAAAATCAAACGCATGCTTTATATAATACAATTAAAACGCAAACGGAAGCCGGGGAAAATAGTTTTGTACAATACTATATACAAGGGCATCATTGAAAGGAGTACAAAGATGATGAATAATATCTTCAAACAAAAAGCCTCTACATCGTAACATCAAATATACCACACAAAATTGTCCACAAACGAGCGTATCATCTTGTAAAACAATATCATTATATGTAAATGTACTAGCATAAGTCTTTAAAAATTGTTGACATTCAGGAAAAGGGCTCAAACCATAAGAATCAAAATATTCTGCTGTATTGTGTTTGGGGTCTATATACATTGATACCCAATGAGAACCAGGAAGTACAGACGGATCTAAATTAACCACAAAAGCACTAGGTTTAGTCCATAAACACTTTTGGGTAGCAATTTGATCACGGGCATACACTCCTTTAAAGATTTCACGTGTAAATACATCAAACGTCAATAGTTGATTAATCTGTAGTGTATCCATTATGTAGAAAAATCTACCATAACATTACGATGCTTATCAATCTCTAGCAAGTTATGAAATTCGGCATGGGCAACTATATTAATAGTGTCTGTCAGCGCTTGAGCAAACTGAATTTCCAATCTCATTGTACCGTGTTTTATGAGTTGGCTGTGTGTAGAGTCAGCAGCCTGATCAGGGGTCAGATCAAATACAAACAGCGTGTAACCGCGACCAAATTCATCATAAGTAATATCATTCGCTTCATCTTGCCATGCTTTACCCAAACCTTGAAACATAGAGAGATAAGAGCGAGCATAGCGCCGTCCTTCAAAATCAGGCTTTAGCGGCTTAGACGGTATACTCCGGCCACCCACATGTAAGCATATATAATTTATACTAAAGTGTTGAAAGTTAAAGGGGTTTAGCGCATATCGACCATGAAAAGCGCCATTACTGATGAGCCCTATGACAATGCGGGTGGGTAATTGCCCCAAAAACAGATTTTCTTTATTGACTTGCATGTTTCCCTGGGGTATGGCAAATATTTTGGTAACACCTCTTTTTAGAGGATATTTGGCATTTTCGTTTTGGAGCGTTTGAAGATGTGCCATCTGAATGTTTGGATTAATTTTAACTTTCCTAACAAAAAAGCTCACGTCTTGTAAATTAATTTTAAACCCAGCCCCGGCCCCGGCATGAAGACAAAATTCATCCGAGTTTCGTATTAGACGTAGTTTTAAGCTAACACCATTCATAAGTAGTTTTTCTTGTTGACACATGTCTAGATGTAATCGTCCAATTAACTCTGTGGCGCGACTGGCGGCGATCGTTGTAGCACGTCTCTGTAGACCGCTGTTGTGATTTGCCGCCGCATCCATATGTCCTGCACTATCTTTATCCCATAGGGATAATTGAAGATGAGTTTGTTTAGCATCACGACCATGAGACAAGAGTGTTTCTAAATAAGCTCTATAGGCGTAGGTGTTGCTGGATGATGTCACCTGTTGATCATTGAGCGATAGATCAATTTGACTCCATAAAGAGTGTAGCAATAAATTTTCTGGGCCCACAGCGGCATCACCAGCAATATTAGTGCCATCCGCATTAAGCACACGAAGTTTGACATAAAGATAAGAGTTACTGAGATCAATAAGTCTGAATCACCACCAGACACATAAAATTCGATTGGACCGGCATCAGTGATCGTTGAAAGCGGTCTGTGTTCTATATCTTGAGATTCTATAATGGCTGTTTGAGTCGGCGGTAGTTGAAATAAATCCAGTTCTGATTTTAAACAAGGACACGAGTTTTGATGAATGAGTTCGCTCATGATCGATAATTAATCAAATATATCTCTTCGTCTTTTTTTTTTCAAATGTGTATTGAGAGGTCGATGTATCGGTTGTCGTCGCTTGTGAGGCACTCCTGGAGGTGGTGAAGATGTGGAAGAAGTAGAAGGTGAATTTATAAAATCGTGAGCTACACGCTGTACATGTTCTAGTCCTCTATTTTTTAAAGAGGTAGAGATTTTTTGTCCGCCCACAACATCCCTAAGACATCTGCGCCAAAACTAACCAGTCGTTTAGGAACCTCTCTCTTTAATACCCGTCCAAGGGTAGGTAAAACAGTGGTTCGCATGAGACTACTAAATAGACTTCCGAGGCCATGACCTCGTTGATGTCGTGACCCCGCAAAGTAAGGTAATCCTACACCTCCGCCTGCTTGCGATGTATAATAATCGAGATATATCTTTGGAGAATGATCCGCATAGGGGTGCCTCATTTTTTTGTGTGTGTGGATCAAACTAGAGATCGTCGTCGCAACTGAAGTGTTAAGATGACCTCTCCACGATCAAATGGGATCAATTCTCCCGCGCCGTTTCTTATATTTACAATAATATTATCAAAACTATTAAATTTAATCGGAACAAAATGAACATCATGATAAGTCTGAAAGACAATGTCAGAGCTAGATCCGGTCAAAGGTACCATTCTTAATAGTGGAGCCCTCGCGTCTCCCACAATACGATCCTCGGCAATATTGATATATACATATAAACACGTTAGATTGCGGTTAACGTCCGCTACATGTTCTCCATACGCATGTCTTCCTCCATGATATTTGAAATGTTTAAATCCTAACATGTCAGCCAGAGGTTCGTCCATCTTCACCTCCACATCAGTATCCAAAGTCATCATGACTTTGTTAATGTCTTTATGATAATAAAACAACTCTCCCCATGCACCATTTTTGTCATATATAACAGGCAGTGGGCGTGAAGGCTTAAAGAGTGGTCGGATTCGACTGTTGATCCAATCCACTATTTGCTGTAGGCTATCATAATGTCCCGACGTCACCGTAATGTGTTGAGTAGTATCTATCTGGCCAGCTTTTTTACGCGTTATTCGTAAATTCATATTGTTTGCGTTTACATTGATCCAAGACCGTGGATAAATAATTTCACACAAACCCACTTCATATGGACCTTGAAGATCCAAAGGAGGGTCTAATTTTGTAGTAAATGATGATAAGGTATTGTCAGGATAATGCGTCATAGACGCGTTGCTAGGGAGAGTTATATAAAAACTGCTCATCTTCCTCTTGTGGGTATTTATCCTATGAGCCTTTGTATCGTGTGATTTAGCTTTTATACTGACCGATGTTAGATGCATCAATCCAGCTATTAAAGGCATCTGAATATCCCAGCCATTTGACAAGCACTTGGCGACCTCTACGACGTAATATTTTCTCAATTTTATAGATACCGCTGTCGATCACTTTTTGTAGTTCTAATTCATAAAAAGTTCCTTGAATGAGCTGTCCATTATCGTCTCGTATTTTATATACATAAGGGAATGTTTTTAAATGTCTTTGAGCGATAGTAAACAATTCTTGTGACCATTTAGGTAAATATCCTTTATGAAACGTACGTCTAGATTCCGCAATGCGAACTCGATCACCTACAGAAAACTTGGGTGAAGAAGATCTGACAGGCTTATTGTCCAAAACTTTGGCATACAAAGCTTCATAAACACGATGAATGTTATCTGATGTCACGAGGCGCGGCTGGGTTTTAATAGATCGATGATAGGTTGAGTTATAACTATCTAATAACTCTTGTAACACATCTACATAACGACGTGTATTGTGATGCGTAAAATATCGATACATTTTTCCTTTTAATGTACGATTAAATCGTTCCACCACGGCTGCTTTAATGTCCTCATTTTCTGAAGTAAAATGATGAATTTTGTTTTTCTTTAAAAACATTTGAAATGGTTTATTTTTAAATTCTGTTCCTTTATCAGTTTGTAAGTGACGTGGAGACTTTGGGCTTTGTCGTAAAATGTCAGCAAAAGCCTCGATTAAAGCAGCGCTCGTTTTATTTTTGAGTGCGCGAGCATAAGCTACTTTAGAAAACACATCAATGACTGTTAAAATATAGCGATGACCCGAGTTGACGTTTTTAAAACGAGATAAGTCACACAAGTCTGCTTGCCACTGATCATAGGGTCCAGAGACGACGATGGATCGTCGAAGAAACTTTTGTCGGGTAGGATGATGCAGAGTGTACGTATCTTGCTGTTGAAGCCATTGCTTTAATCGGGGTTTGTGTTGAGGCAAAGTCGAGGCATGACGTAAATAGGCGCTGGCTCCGCTATAAGCCCCTGGGTAGGCCGGATGAAAATATTCTTTTTTCCATATAGATTCTATGGACTTTTGGGCTGCATGTTGTCGTTTTCGAGCCATGATTCCCAAGCCAAAGCTTTTTTGAGTGTTTTTTTGGCTTGTTTCTTTTTCTTTTTGGTTGAACTTTTGGAGGTATCATTGTCATCAAACATAGATGATGGAGAGGGTGGTGGTGTAGCCCTGATGTCGTCAGCAAACACTTGATGATACCGTTGAATATTTCCTAAATATTGTCGAGGGATGTTGGTTTGTTTTAAACCTTGGGCAAAAACACGCCAGCCCGCAGGGGGTGGTAGCAATTGTCTCGCTTTGGTCGAATGTAAAACATCATGAACTAGATCTACGATATTTGTGTTAGGAATGATGTTGTCCTGCCACACCAGATTGCCCTGACTGGTATATGTCATCACATCATTGTCTTTTAAATGCTGCATCAATTTACGCCCTTTGCTACGAAGACTAGCGGGAAGGCTATGAACCACTTCTTCGGTCATATCAGCTAGTGTTGCTGGTGTTGGGAGTGACGCTGCTGCTGACGCTGTTGCTGTATCTATGGATGTAGATGGTTGAGACTGATAGTGATACTGATCTTGATAAGAAAGATATCGTTGCAGTAGTTGTTGATACGCTCGCAGTTTTTGTTCCGTATTGAGTGAAGTCGATTGTAATATAATAGTCATTTGTTGATCCAAATCACTCAGCTGATTTACAAGAGGGGGCGTAGGAGGCTCCGGTCGCAATGGTGTTGATGAAGGTGTCATGTTGTCACTCGCTGGAACGAGTTTCATTTTGATGGCGTGTTGCATTTTTTATTATTGTGGTTGTGGAAATAAACCACCTAGTAGTTGTGTAGCTAGTGGTAGCAGCAGTTGTAGAAATCCTCCTTTTTGTATTAATTTTTGTCGTTTGGCTGTGTTTGATTTAGGTGCTATCAACCGGCGAAGCTTGTGCTTGTGACGAGCCCATCGTTGTTTCTGACCACGCGATAGTTTAACATGTCCTTTAAGTACATTATGTACCATCTCACACAAACAGCTAATAACACGAGGTTTTTTCAACAGTTGTTGGCGCTGATGTTTTTTTTTAGCACGTAATAAAGGAATCAAAGGTTTAAGTCGAGTCTGAGCACGATGTGTCTTCGCCATGATAGTCTTTTTTCATCTGAATGTCTGATAACAGATAACACCTGTTTTATATATTGTTTTTAGGAATATAGACGATCGGATGTGGATCAAAAACATGAGTGCGCACACGATAGGTTTCAGGAGTTTGTTGTTTAAAATCTAAAAAGAGGTATCCGTAAGCCTCTCGGGTTGCATCTTGATAGGCCTCACGTAAAAAATGATGCCGTTTAGGAAAAGTTTGCATAGCCAAGTGTAAAATTTGATCCGCAGATCGTGGATTTTTACCCAACCATAAATAATGTGCATTTAACGAAATCGTCCGATGATGTTTGCTAGTATGAAATATATTTTGCACCATATAAGCCATACTTATATTTCCGTGATGACATTTTTTAATAAAAAATTCAGCCACACGCTGTTCCATCACAGGATTATCCATATGATCGTCGACCACCAATAAGGTTGCAATAGTCGAATCAAAGTCCACTCCATCTAAACTTTCTACAAAATCAATAGATACGGGACTTGTATCTCGTAGCTGTCCAAATAAGTCTTGATATTGATGATAGACATACACCACTTTTTCAATAGGCGGTTGAATGTGAGTTTTACAATGTTGAATCAATTAAAAAATGTTTTACCACAGCCAGAAGGACCTGCGAGAAGGATCGAGAATGGATGTTGTAAAAAACGCACATCCATGATAAGTCACTCTATCAATGTCAAACAAAAAAAACAAAAAAAAAAGTTAGAGATCAAGTGGTATGGTAGAGACACCGTCTGACAGTACTTTTCTTTTAGTGTAGAGATAGGATAAACCTCTTTTGGGTTGGATATAAGTTCGCATCACATTTTGTGCGTCAAGACGAAAACCTCGATTAACCACATGATGTGGCGTTTGTGCTGTTAGTACGGTTTCAAAGTTGGCTATGGTTAATGGATTGCACCGTTTTTGCACGCCTTTGCAAGACACCTTAGTGGTTGTATGAGTGCTACATGCGTAGCTTTTGGGTGCCAAAGAGATAATTTTATCAGCTTTGGCTTCCAGCTTCCATAAACCTGGTTCACGCGTTTGGTGTTTATGTGCTGCAGCACAGCATGGGGTGGTGCTGATGGTGGTGGTGGTGCTGATGGTCCCTGCAGAGATGATGTTGATGGTGGAGGCGTTGGTGTCGATAGTGATGGTGGTAGACTGGCGTTGTTTTTATGCGTTTGGCAATATTGAGTAGGCAACCATTCGTCCCGATGTTTGTTGAAGTGATCCCTACGATCGGGACGAATGACGTCTTCTAAAGTGTCCCCACTCAATGCCAAATACAACGAGTCAGTATCGCAGGTGATCAGTTGATAATCGCACCGCTCAATGTAAAAGTCGATAAAGTTGAAATAAAATTGCAGAAGCTTGAGTTTTGCGTACCCGTACACAAATAATCCGATGTGTAGAGGTAGATTTTGGTCGATGCTGGTCAATCGGCACTCTACCTCGTAATAATCATTTTGTACGGGTACACATCTTTTAAATCGTGGATCGTGGATCGCTTTGGTGGCGCCCTTGGCATCCGTGATGAACGCCTTGGTGTGACGATCACGTCTCATCAAAGTTCGGCCATAGGAGCTGTTGCCCTAGATCAAACAAAAAACAAAAAACCAAACATGAGTTCCTCAAAATAAAATATAAAAAAACATGCGCGCACACACACAAACGCGCACGCGCACACAAACGCGCATACGCACCCACGCCATTGATGGTGCACGGGGTCCGTGTTTTGTTTCCAATGCATTTTATTGTATTTTGGCGTGCAGTCTTTTCAAATTTGAGTGGGGACAGTGATTCAAATTTGGCCGTGCATGTGCATTTAGTCATTCACACATGCGCGCACACGTGCATGCGCATGATTTTATCGTTGCACGGACATGATATCGTCGATGCACGGGTTGCGTGTTTTGTTTCCAATGCATTTTATTGTATTTTGACGTGCATTGTTTTAAATTTGGGCGTGCAGTGATTCAAATTTGCGCGTACAGAGTATTAAAAATGTCTGTTTAGTCATTCGCACATGCGCGCACACGTGCATGCGCATCATATTATCATTGCACGGACATGATACCATCGATGCACGGGTTGTGTGTTTTGTTTTCAATGCATTTTATTGTATTTTGGCGTACACTTTAAAAAATTTGATCGTGCAGTGTATTAAAAATGCGTACACATGATAAAAAAAAAGACTCACCACGAGTTTGTAAGCTGCTGCAATGATGGCCTTGTCATCATCCAAGTCTGCTTCTCGTCGGGCGCTGGTCACCTTGTCTGTGAATTTTTGGAAGCAGGGCTGTTTGTTGTATTGAATCACCTGATGGATTTTGGTGACTCGTAGCCCTTGTTGCAAATACCACTGGAGTAGGGGGGTGATAAGCAATATTTTTTCTCCACGAAAACTGGAAATGAGGGAGCGTTGTGGTTGTTTCAAGAAGCCATGAGCTTCCGCAAACGCCTTCATGTGAGGACCGATGTCATTTCGGCCGATGTTGGTGTTTTTGAAGATTGGTGGAAATTCTTCAAATCGAGGTTTGAGTTGATCCGGTACCTCAATATCAACTTCCACGAATCCAAACATGGCACCAGTCCTCACATGCTCCAAGATCTCCGTTTCGGTCATGCCCCCACTATAGAAGGCGGGTCCAGACTCAACTCGAGGCGCCCAATGTGCCACTTCTTTCTTGTTTTTCTTTCTGTAATCTTGCCATTGGCACTCTCGCATGATGCGTAGATTGATGCCGATTTTTTGTAGATACGCATCTTTTTCTTGTGTGTCGTCGGCTCTCTTCTTTTTTAGGTCGGGGTCCAAATTTTGTGTTAGGCGGCAATCATGTCCATGCCAATAACAGCCGTGAAATTGAAATGCCGTGTTTGATTTCTGGTCCCAACCATCCACGGGAAGCTTTCTTCCTCCTAGCCTTTTTTCTACTCCCCTATTATATTGATGTTGGATGTCTCTCTTTTCTTTAGCTGCTATATATTCTAGCCATTCTAAACAAATCTTACTCTGTCGATTTTTCTTCCAATCTAAATAAAATCCATCTTCTGCCTTTCTTCTCAAATAAAACCCTACCGGCATAGGTTCTGACATACATTTCAGATATAGGCTATTTGCATCATACCCCTCAATGGTCTTGCAGAGTTTTGGAGAAACGATGTTGGGGTCCGCTGATCTGATGTATGTGACGTCTTTTTCATGGTATCTATGAAAAACAATGGCTGGACCACCACACACCGAATCTCGCATTGTATAATACATATCTTTATCCTGCTCATCACAAAGCGCAAAAAAATTGCGGCAACTTGAGTGCAAAAAGCGGTCTGTTAGCCCTGGTAGTGTCACGCCGTCATAGAACATGTCTAAACCCAAGTCTTGAAAAAAATGTGTCTGCTTTTCAATAGCTTCTAAAAATGGCACACAGTCCATGTTATTGTAATGTATGAGCCATTCTCGTAATGTGCTCATCTTTTGGGCATCCCATTCCACTTGACAGCTTTGATACTCCTCTTCCGTGATTGTACTTTTGGTTAGATCACTAAAAAAGACCTCTCTGGGAGGTAGCTGTGGCTCATCCAATTTGTCCAGTGATGTGATATATTGATAAGGAAAAAATGATTTCTGTAGTGAGCACTTGTAGGCTGCTAAATATTGTCGATAAGAAAAACCAGGCGCCAAATAATTGGTGATGTCTAGAAATCTTAATTTAGCATTTGAAAGAACCAAAAACTGTTTCCCTTTTTTGATCATCCGATTTTTGGAGGTTGGTTTTGTTTTCTTCTTTTGTTTTTTCCACAAAGACGCCTTTTTTCTCTTTCTTCCTTCTGGTGTTATTTCTTCTTCTTCTTCTTCATCATCCTCTTCTTCTGTTTCCTCCTCATCCTCATCTTCATCCTCATCTTCAGCATCATCCTCTTTCTCCTTATTTAGGTTCACGCCAGGGTCGGGCTCAGTTTCACAAAAATATTTAGCCAAATACGGTTTCAAAACATTTAAGTCGTATTTCCCGCTCGAAAACCCAATCACAGGGATGCTTTCAATAAATGTGGATAATCGATCTTTAAGATCATTGAGTGGGTGAAATTCAACATGTTCATCAGTTTCGGCAATCGCTTCTAAACGCTTCTTGATTTTTTTAAAGACAGGTTTGGCTACCTCTTTTAGAATGGAATGTGAGGCTTTTTGGATGGTGTATAGTGCCTCTATGGTTTCACGCACCAACTCTTCTGGGTTTCCTGTGGTGATGAAACATTGTGGTTCTGTAAATCCGGGTACATTGCTACATATACTGATGGAAAGCGGTACATGCTGTTCTAAAAATGTTAATTGTGTAGGGTTATCCTGGATATTTGGTGTATTGGGAAAATACGTCTCTATATCATATACAATTCTATAGGGATGAAACTGCAGTTGTAGTGGCAATTTTATGTTTTCATCATCTAATCTCTGTCTCAGTGTGGGTGGCAGTTTATAGATTCCTCCTGGAAATTTTTCACGGGTTTGAACCCCTTTACATCTCATAAAATGAGAACACAAGTTCTTGGATGCCCTAAAATGGCGATCACATTTACTGCAGCTATAAGTCTTTGCATATACATTCAAGTTTTTAATATATGAAAAATGATTTTGAAACTGATTAATATATAGTGTCTCGGAGTATCTGGTTAATGAGCGTCTCACTAATTGTGCTGTAGGTAACTCGGATTCTTCTTCTTTTTGCAGGCTAAAGATAGTCACATTGACTTCAAAATGTTTCTCAAATCGGTCTAGGTCTTCTAGTTTTACACCTTCAAATGTTTTGGGATCACCCAGAGGTAAAAAACTTTTAAATAGTGTCTTTGCACTTCGTTCGCAATTTTTATCCGGGGCTCCTCTTTTTAGCGCTAAACAGCGAAATAAACACAAGTTGTCGTTGATAAGATGCCGACCATCACGTTTCACAAGAGAAATAAGTCCTGGATTTTGCGTTAAAAATAATGGAAAATCGGCGGGTGGAGCTCCCAAAAGACGATGTTGACGTTTAAATACAAAAAATTCAATATTGGTGATCCACTCCAGAGTCCATTCTCTGCAAAATAAAATAAAAAACTATAAGTACTTTTTCTTTATCTCAAACAAACAAAACAAACAAACAAACAAAACAAACAAACAAACAAAACAAACAAACAAACAAACAAAAAATTTTCCTGTCATAAATATTTAATGGTTTACTTACGTGTTTTCTCTTTGTAGAGTAGCGAGGTTCTGATAGTCGATGTTGTCAAGGTTGCTTAGGAACTGTTCCCAGTCTTCACGATTGTTTATAGAAATGGGATTCTCAAAGAGTGCAGCGTTGTTCACACATGCATAGTGGTACTTTATTTCTCCTGAGCGTTGATTTTTTAAAATCACTCCTAAGCTGGCATTAATTTTAAAACAAAAGGTCTGGTTTTGATAAATGGAATTATTTAATTGTTCGTGGGTCAACAAACCGTTTTCAAAACCAAAATTATAACGTTCTAGCACAGGTCCACGGTAAATATAATTGTTTATATATCGGCTATTATTCACATAGCACTGAAGAATTGGGTCGTGGTCTCCAATAAAATGTACTTCTTCCAAAAGACTGTTAATAACAGCGTCTGAACTATTATTTACAAGCACTTGATCCAAGTTGTTGTCTTCAAAATCATCCCTGTTAATAACAGCGTCTGAACTATTATTTACAAGTACTTGATCCAAGTCGCTATCTTCAAAATCATCCATTTTAAAAGGCTTGCCATTTCAAAATTCTTTTCACAAAATATGCCACCACAAAACTCGCCTTTACTTTTTCTTGGATACAACCGCTCTTTATATACCCTGTGCTTGTGTCGGCTTCTTCTTGATCCGTCCTTTCGTTAATCCTAACTATGCCTTCTAGATATATAATACATCATTTTGACATTTATGCGAGGTACTAAAATTGTGTTGGCCGCTATCGGCTTTTGATCCGTCCCTTTCGTTAATCCTAACTATGCCTTCGGGGTATATATAATACTTTATTTTGATATTTATGCGAGGTACTAACATTTGGCTGGCTGCTATCGGCTTTTGATCCGTCCCTTTCGTTAATCCTAACTATGCCTTCGGGGTATATATAATACTTTATTTTGATATTTATGCGAGGTACTAACATTTGGCTGGCTGCTATCGGCTTTTGATCCGTCCCTTTCGTTAATCCTAACTATGCCTTCGGGGTATATATAATACTTTATTTTGATATTTATCTGTGGTACTAACATTTGGCTGGCTGCTATCGGCTTTTGATCCGTCCCTTTCGTTAATCCTAACTATGCCTTCGGGGTATATATAATACTTTATTTTGATATTTATCTGTGGTACTAACATTTGGCTGGCTCCCGTCTTCTTTTGATCCGTCCCTTTCATTAATCCTAACTGTGCCTTCATGGTATATATAATACTTTATTTTGATATTTATCTGTGGTACTAAAATTTGTTGGGCCTGATAAAAATTAAATCTCACACCCATTAACCCATGCTTTTAACCATTCTCCCTATCTATATTCAAATGCTTACATCAGATATTGTTAAGCAGGTCTTTCCATACTTTTCCATAATTATCCATACACCATCGAGGCATATATCATTCATCATTTTGATATTTTACTGCGCAATGTGTTGTTTGGGGCGCTTGGTCTAAATAAAAAAAAATTGATAAATACAACAAAAAGACGCGCACTTGCTACCTTTGAGTGAGACGCGCACTTGCTGCCTTTAGATGTTTGATCTCACGCGCATACCACTGAGTCATTCTCTATTCATCAAGATGCGCACTTGCTGTCTTTGACTTAGACGCGCACTTGCTGTCTTTGGATGTTTGATCTCACGCCCAGACCAATGAGTCATTCTATATTCTTCCAGATGCGCACTTGCTGTCTTTGGGGTGCTTGGTCTCACGCACAGACCACTGAGTCATTCTATATTCATCAAGATGCGCACTTGCTGTCTTTGGGGTGCTTGATCTCACGCCCCCGACCACTGAGTCATATATCCATTCACCGAGATGCGCACTTGCGATCACACTATCAATAAAATATATCCCCCCGGGCCATACGTCATCCATCATCCGTGACAGGGCGCACGACCATCGCGGTGGGGCATCATGATTGCGTCACGATTACGTCACCCAGCCGTGACGTCACAAACCCGCTTAAGAAGCTGTATGTCATACTACTGGTAATGTTAGCACGGCATCACTGGGCGAAAGTCTTCTACACAGAAGTCACCGGCCAGGGCGAGGAACCTCACGTTGCTACAGGTTCAACGACCACGTGCTCGGGACCAAGGCGAGCCACACTGTATTCGTGGATTTCGGCTGTGCCCAACAGCCTGGAGAGGATTGGGCACCGCCAGGTCCTTTTTTGCCCAAGACACACTACATGCATGATGACACTATCCACTAATTCCATACCGGATAGGTCGTCGCCCGGCTCAAGGACCGCGCCTTCCGTTGGCCACCAGGACGGAGGTGTTAAGTATGCTACTGATGGACAATTTAGCAAGATCCGCACGAGAAACAACATCGTTATAGGAACCTGGAATGTCAGGACCCTAACTGCGGAAGGAAAATTAGAAGAACTGGCCCACGAGTTGGACCGCTATCGATGGAACGTTCTAGGCATTAGCAAACTGCGCTGGAAAGGCCTAGGTGAAACAACGACAGACAAAGGCCACAAGCTCTATTTCAGCGGTAGAGATGACAGGCACGAACACGGCGTTGGATTCTTGGTCCACAAGAACATTCTAGCCACTGTCATGGGTTGCCGCCCAGTAGACTCATTACCATCCGCCTGAGAGCAGCCCTTTCAACATCACCATCATCCAGACCTATGCCCCAACATCAGACTATGACGACAGCGAAGTGGAGGATTTTTATCTGGTACTGGCAAACACGCTTGGTCTCCACAAAAACTCCAGACGATGGACATGGCACAGTCCCAGAAGGGGAGCATCACAACCAAATAGACTACATCATGGTCAAGAAACGCTTCAGATCAAGCATCAACATTTGCAGGACACGCACTTTTCCAGGAGCAGACATCGGAAGTGACCACGATCTCTTGATGATGTCTTTCCGGCTCCACTTGAAGAGAGTAAATACTGCACTAGACGGAAGTTCGACCTGGACAAACTGCAAGACCCGGAGGTGGCAGAACTATTTCAGGCCACAATTGAAGGGAAATTTGCACCACTGCTCATTTTGGGGGCTGGTGAAGTAGATGTCAACACCATGACCACCACCTTCAACTCAGCTGTGACAGATGCCGCCACTGAGATCCTTTGCAAGCACCGACCAAAGAAGAAGCCGTGGATCACACCTGAACTTTTGGATCTGTGTGATAAACGAAGAGAGATTAAAAAAAAAAAGAAAAAAAAAGAACACCTCACAGGGAGCTGATGTCTACCGAAAAATCAACAATGACATCCGAAAAGGCATGCGCACAGCAAAGGGATAACTGGATAGAAGATCAATGCCAGGAAATAGAGAACAGTCTGAACAAGAACAACAGCAAGAAGGCCTACCAGACTGTAAAGCGGCTGACAAGTTTCAAACAGCCCAAAGTCTCCACGATCCAAAGCAAGTCTGGCATATGCCTTACAGAAGAACAAGAAGTCTTGGACAGATGGACAGAGTACTGCTCTGACCTTTACAACCATACACCAAATGGAGACCCATCAGTTCTAGCATTTCCCGAGAACAGACAAGAAGAAATCCTCCCAATTCTCCGGGAAGAAGTTCAGGCAGCAGTGCAATCGCTAAAGAAAGGGAAGTCAGCGGGAGTGGACAACATACCCGCAGAACTGCTACAAGCAGGAGGAGAAGCGATGATTGATGTCCTCACCATTATCTGTAACAAGATCTGGCAGAGTGGAGAGTGGCCTATACCATGGGCCCAGTCGCTTGTCGTCACTCTTCCCAAAAAAGGTAACCTTCAGGAGTGTGAAAATTACCGCACCGTCAGCCTCATCATCCATCCCAGCAAGGACCTCCTTAAAATATTACTCAACAGGTTGAAACCCCAAGGTGAACAAATCATAGCTGAAGAACAAGCAGGATTCAGGACAGGGCGAAGTACCACTGAACAGATTTTCAACCTCAGAATAATCTGTGAGAAATACGTACAGCACCAACAACATCTATATCATGTGTTCATAGACTTCAAGAAAACGTTTGACCGAGTCTGGCATGCAGCTCTATGGGCAACAATAAAAGCGTACAACATCAGACCTAAAATTATTGAAGTCATCAAAAACCTGTATGACAAGGCTACCAGTGCAGTCCTCCACAACAGCGCCATCGGGAACTGGTTCAGAACAACAATCGGTGTGCGTCAAGGATGCCTACTCTCTCCAACACCCTTCAACATCTTCCTAGAGCGCATCATGTCAGATGCTCTTGCAGATAACGAAGGCACAGTCAGCATAGGGGGTAGAGCAATCTCCAATCTTCGTTTTGCGGATGACATTGATGGATTGGCTAGAGAGGAACAAGAACTTGAACAGCTGGTACAGAGGCTTGACACCACCTCCAAAGCTTGTGGAATTGAAATAAGTGCAGAGAAGACCGAAATGATGACCAACAACACCAATGGCATCAACACGGACATCAAAGTCCAAGGCCAATCCCTCAACACAGTGCATAGCTTCAAATATTTAGGAGCCATTGTATCAGACAATGGGTCCCGAAAGGAAGTCCTCTCCAGGATCGCACAAACAACTGCTGCCCTGACAAGGTTGAAGCCATTTGGAAAGACAGGACCATCATTCTACATTCCAAAGTAAGACTGCTGCGCTCCCTTGTCATCTCCATCTTCCTATATGCTTGCGAAGCATGGACCCTCACAGCAGATCTACAACGAAGAATACAAAGCATGGAGATTAGGTGCTACAGAAGACTTCTGGGCATTTCCTATACCCAACACATCACCAACGACGAAGTCCGACAGACCATCACACAAGCCATTTGACAACACGATGACCTGCTCACAGTGGTGAAGAAACGGAAACTCCGATGGTATGGCCACGTCACCAGATCATCAGGCCTTGCAAAGACTCTTCTGCAAGGCACAGTGCAAGGAGGTAGAAGAAGAGGGAGACCGAAAAAGAGGTGGGAGGACAACATTCGAGAATGGACTGGTTTGACACTGAGCGAAGCCATCAGGGCTGCTGAGGACAGAAGGAGATGGAGTATGCTTGTTTAAACGATCATCTGTGGTGCCCCTACGACCTCAGGGTTACGGGACAGGATAGGATAGGATAGGATAGTTTGTTTGTTTATTTCCACACCTCGTGGAAGTTGCCGCGTAGGCGGAAGATCTACAGGATCCTTCATGGTTGGCAGGAAAGTACATGAAGAAAACTCTTTTTCAAAAAGCCGAACACCTCCTTTGCTGACCGAAATTTCGTCATCATTTTCACAGGAAAATAATATTGCACAGCAGCAATAACATGGATTCTCACTGGTCCACTTTATCTTAAGGCGCTTTCTCATTGGTCTGGAGGACTTACTTTTCTTTGTCAGGTTATTGTAGAAAATGACGTCATCATGCCAACTCGAGCATCAGCCAGAGGATCGCCGAAACAAAATCGCAGGGGACTTGCTTGGTTTTATCAGTTTATTCCCCCACTTAAAATTTTTTTTAACAAGGACTTACTCTATGATATCTCCAAATCTAAACATAGTTCGGATTTGATTTTTACAGGTAAGATGCGTCATTCTCTTGCAAGTTTGATGGCGCAAAAAACTCATTTTCGACCTTAGGTGGACTTACTCGGTTTTGTCAAATCACGGCAGAAGTCCGCTCGTCACATCGTGCTTGTTGTGTGTGAGATAGTAGATGGAACATGTGGGCTATGTTGATACACATCGTGCTTGTTGTGTGTGAGATAGTAGATGGAACATGTGGGCATGTAGGTTGATACAGATCGTGCTTGTTGTGTGTGAGATAGTAGATGGAACATGTAGGCTATGTTGATACACATCGTGCTTGTTGTGTGTGAGATAGTGGATGGAACATGTAGGCTATGTTGATACACATCGTGCTTGTTGTGTGTGAGATAGTAGATGGAACATGTAGGCTATGTTGATACACATCGTGCTTGTTGTGTGTGAGATAGTGGATGGAACATGTAGGCTATGTTGATACACATCGTGCTTGTTGTGTGTGAGATAGTAGATGGAACATGTGGGCATGTAGGTTGATACAGATCGCCGCGTTTTGAGCCTGTTTGGTGATTTGGGAAAAAGCGCGATGTATATAGCATCCAATATTCTTCTTCTTCTTCTTCTTCTTCTTCTTCTTCTTCTTCTTCTTCTTCTTCTTCTTCTTCTTCTTCTTCTTCTTCTTACTTGTTCCTTGACTACTTGGCGAAAGCCGTCAAACAAGCAGACACATTAAAACAGCGCACAACGGTCCCCTCAGTCCACTGAACCCTCTTAAAGATTCAAGATAATTCAAGATAATTTATTGCCAAGTGAATAATACACAAGGAATGCATTTGGTCAACGCTGCAGCACCACACAAAAGCACATATAAAACATAAAGAACATGTGAACAAGCTAACAGCAAATCACAATAAAAGCTTGAAACAGATGAACTGTACAAAAGGGCAAATATATATTTGCTAGTCAAAGAACACACACACACACACACACACACACACACACATGCACACACCCACAAGCCACACACACACACAAGTCACTCACTCACACACACACACACCCACACACACACGCACACACACCACACACGCTGCTGAATCCTAGCCATCCATTTTACACTCTCCATCCATTCGACCTCGTGTTACTTTAAAATTAGCACGCCTATGTGCAGCGAATAGGCCTACTTGTACGAAACGAGCCCTGCGACAAAGTTACTTGCTCTCACAACAAAACATGCCGTCGGCTTGTGCTTGAGGCAATGGGCAGAGAACTGGATATATACAATAAATTTGATAAACTGTGGTTCTGAAGGAGAAGGACTACACTGGGAGCGGTCAATTTGCGAGGGAAAGGAGGTGGGAACGGCCTTAATGAAGCTGGATCCGCGAAAAGGGAAGTACTAAGATCCGTGTGTTCCAAACGAGAGCAAGGTGAGGGAAGAAATGGATTGCTCAGCAGGTGAAAGTTGCTATGAAACACTGAGGCACAATGCATGTACTTTACAATTATTGACATTTAGCATGGCCACAAGTTCAAAGTAAAGCCACGAGGGGAATAGGAAAAAATAAAATCACAGAAGAAAGGTAGGATCACATAATACAACATAATACAATATAATACAACATAATACAATATAATGCAAAATAATACAAAATAATACAATATATAACATAATATATCATAATACAACATAACACAATATGATATAGCATTATACAACATACTACAATATAATGCTACAAAATATAACATAATACAATATAATACAGCATAATACAATATAATACAGCATGATACAACACAATAAAGCTGAAGAAGCATCTTTGTTTGCAATACCCAATTTTAATATATCAGTCATATTATCTAGGCAAAGGATATTATTTTTACACCCCTGGATTGGTTGCGATCTACGATCACCAAATGAGTACATTCAGCATAATAATGTGCCAATAGTCTATGATCACTCTATGAGTACATGCATTATAGTAATGTGCCTATATCCTATGATCACAATATGACCTAAAGCAATAATCATGTAATGTAATGATCACACTATGAGTACATGCAGTATAGTAATGTGCCTATAGTCTATGATTACACTATGAGTACATTCAGTATAGTAATGTGCCTATAGCCTATGATCACAATATGACCTAAAGCAATAATCATTTAATGTAATGATCACACTATGAGTACATTCAGTATAGTAATATGCCTATAGTCTATGATCACACTATGAGTACATTCAGTATAGTAATGTGTCCATAGTCTGTGATCACACAATGAGTACATTCAGTATAATAATGTGCCTATAGTCTATTATCACACTATGAGTACATTCAGTATAGTAATGTGACTATAGTCTGTGATCACACTATGAGTAAATTCAGTATATGTACCTATAATCTACGATCACACTATGAGTACATTGAGTATAGTAATATGTCTATAGTCTATGCTTCACAGGCACTGACTTCAAATTGTCATGCTTACAGAAAATAAACCGTTTTACAAATTTTAAAAATAAAAATATTATTCACGGTTATATAGATAAATAGGTTAAATAGTTAAATAGCTAATGACACTGAGGTGAACTTTTGCTGGATTCCATCTCTTTGTGGGTTTCTTTATCATGTTTGGGCTGTTAGTGCTGCAAAACTGTGTGCTTCAAATATTAACTGTCATAGAATAACGATACCGTTGTCTTCTGCAGAAATTCAAAACTCTATAGGAATGTTTTTAAGGAGATTACATTCAATCTTAACTTTGATAAACCTTGTGAAATTGCCAGATCAGTTGTAAGCTTGGTACACGGAATAATGGATCTACTAAAGCCAATTAAACCCAAATATTGTACACAATAATGTAACCTGCATATGTAATGAAACGGAATATTTCAAGCACGCATTACGTCAATGCAGTCATAGTCGTCCTTGTAATTCCAAATGATTTACACACTATTGATAACGTAAGTGTTGATGTCAGCGTTAGTGTGAGTTTGTGGGTGTGTGTCTGTATGTCTGTCTGTCTGTGTGTTTTTGTGTTTGAGAGACAGAAAGACAACCATACAGACAGAGGGACAAAGCAGGGAGACAGAAACATATCAATAAAAACAAAGGCAGGGAGACAGAAACATATCAATAAAAACAAAGTGGTGGAATCGAGGCCATGATAAAACAAAATGAAAAGCGTATGTCAATCCTTATAAAGTGTAGTTGTCAATGATTTATCCCTTGACATGTATTTATTTTGTTTGCGGTAAATGTTAGATGCTATATTTATAAATGGGCGACCTTTAACTATTAGCTGTAGGCCTATACGTTTTGCATGGCCCTTGATCAGGAGAATGAGCCATGTAGAAATCCAGTGCTAGGAGTGTGATGCTTGCTGGGAGCAGGTTTATTCTTCGTATGCCTGACAATTTACCTCTCTCTCTCTCGCTCTCTCTCTCGCTCTCTCTCTCTCTCTCTCTCTCTCTCTCTCTCTCTCTCTCTCTCTCTCTCTCTCTCTCTCTCTCTCTCTCTCGCTAACTGTCCTCAAGCCTGTGGTACCATTCGGATATTTGCCCAGAAAAGGGTCAACGGTGAACAGTTTGTTTTGAACACTGACGCCTGTGCTTTATTGAATGTATTAGTTCCCGAGAGAAGGCTGCCACTTTTGCGCACTGTTCTGTGAAACTACTGTAACAGACGGATTTCTTTAAAACTTGGTTTGTAGTTAGATCCCTACAAGATGCAAAAAAAAAATAAGACAGTATTCATATTGAACGAGTTATCACAGACGTCAGCATTTGGTGGCATTTTGTAAGCGGTTCAAATTTAGTATGTATTTAGACTTTACCTATTTATAACAATTGAGTGACGCAATAATCGTGACCTCATATCTGTTTAATAATAATACAGTACATTTGTATCGCGCGGTACCTCGCAAACGGTAAGGAATGCGAGCTCGCCGCGCTTGACAACACACGTGCAATCACACACACACACACACACACACACAGATACACACACACAGAACAGGTATACACTTATCGAATGGTTAAATAATTACAGTAAAAACATAGCCATGCAAAGCAAAAGATAATATGAATACCAAGAACCGAGCCGGTGCCGCCACCATCCATGAACAGATGACGTGACTTGGTAAAAGATTACATATGGGGATGGAAGGGAGGGGGAGTGAAAATTACTGAGTTTGCGTGTTAAAAAGGTGGGTCTTTAATTGGCGCTTGAAGGAAGAAAGTGATGGAGCATGTCGGAGTTGCATCGGTAGTGAGTTCCAGGCAGTTGCAGCAGAGAAAGAGAAAGATCGTTCACCATAGGTCTTTGAGTGAACACGGGGGACAGAAAGCAGTCTTGTATCAGAAGAAGAGCGGAGTTGTCTTGCAGGAGAGTAGACAGAGAGAAGGTCAGTAAAGTATGAAGGGGCAGAACCAGTGAAGAATTTGAAAACAATAGTTGAGAGCTTGTACAAGATGCGAGCTCGAACAGGGAGCCAATGTAGTAGTAGTAGTAATAGTAGTCGTAGTAGAAGTAGTAGTGTGAGGACTAAATAGGGCGTGAAGCTTTAGCTTTTGTCCTTTGTTTAACTGGTTTAATATTACTTTATGGGTCTGTTATACATGCACATTTCCTACAACTCATGAATCATAGTTAAAGAAAATCTCTTTACATATTGGTAATTCATCCAACTGGTTTTAGACCGAAGTTATGTTGGATTCCTTAAAAAAAAAAAAGAAAAGAGACTGGTAAATCATTCCAAAAGGTAGCTACTAGGTTAGAAAAACAAAACTTCCGCAGGTTAGTATTGAAGAGCTGTAAGCCTACATAGATTTTCCCCTCACAATTTTGGGCTCTGTCACAAAGCGATGCTGCAAAAAGGTAATTGTAAGTTAGGTCATCAATGCCATTATAAATGTTAAAAACACGACTCCACGTATTCTACGTCCACGTAAGGAGTGCAGTCCAAACTGTCTCAGTCTGTCTGAGTAAGTCATATTGGCAGAGATCGCCGCGCTTTGAGCCTGATTGATTCGGGGAAAGGCACGTATCTAGCATCCAGTATAATTATTATTATTATTATTATTATTATTATTATTATTATTATTATTATTATTATTATTATTATTATTATTATTATTATTATTATTATTATTATTATATGTTTACATTCTTTAACCAGCTTTGTTGCTCGTCTCTGTACCATTTCAAGTGCCACTGATTGTCCCTTTAAACCTGGGTAGGCCTACCTAACAGTGTTTACATATTCTAAATGTGGTCTGAATAGTGATTTAAACAATTTACTAAAAAAAATATCCTTATCCAAATAATTAAAGGTTCTCTTAACTACTCCAACCATTTTGTTGGTCTTGTTAATACAATTCTGAATATGAGAATCCAAGGATAGAACTTTATCAAATGCAACTCTCTACTTCTCACAAGATGCCACTTTTTTATGTCACTGCTAACCTTCATCGAATAATCATACTTAGGATTATTCCTTCCAGCATGCAAAACCTTCCACTTGTCTACATTAAAATACAAATCCCATGCGTCGGACCACTCTTGCAAGTGATCCCAAAAAATAACACTTCTTTATTGCTTGATTCATTGTAGATCGTCTGCGAATATTTTGCACATGCTACTAACACAATCTGGTAAGTAATTAATGAAAATAATAAATAATATATTTTAAAGAAACAGTTTTAATTTTTTGTAATATTTGTATGTAATTAGAGTGTACCGATGCCTTGAGCTTAAAACAAAACATTTTGTATCTCATGTGACATCAGTGTGGTGAGGTTTTTTGTTTTTTGTTTTTTATTTAATAACTTCTTTTTTTACATTTTCTTTAAACTTAGTATGTAATTAGAGTGTTTAGATGCCTTGTTTAATGTTTTTTTTAAATTGTATTCTTTATTTTAATTTTATTGCATTATTAAATTTGTTGTTATTTTGTTGCCATTGCCTTCAAGTATTATTATTATTATTATTATTATTATTATTATTATTATTATTATTATTATTATATAGAACATAATGATCCCTACCTGATGATGCTAATGAATTTGTTTGATAACACAAACCCCCCTCTCCAATGCCACAGCGGCACACCTCTATCCAATGCCACAGCGCCACACCTCTATCCAATGCCACAGCGCCACACCTCTATCCAATACCACAGCGCCACACCTCTATCCAATGCCACAGCGGCACATCTTTATCCAATGCCACAGCGCCACACCTCTATCCAATGCCACAGCGGCACATCTCTATCCAATGCCACAGCGCCACACCTCTATCCAATGCCACAGCGGCACACCTCTATCCAATACCACAGCCACACCTCTATCCAATGCCACAGCGGCACACCTCTATCCTTGACTGCAGGAAGAAAGTAGCAGGAGAGTGTAGAGATGTCATGTTTAGTTTTATTGAAATATCTCATTTGATTGATTTATTGGCAGTGGTTGTTTGTTTGTTTTGGCTTCATTGTATGTGTGTGTGTGTGTGTGTGTGTGTGTATTTAAGAGTGTGTGTGTGTGGTTTGTGTGTGTGTGTGTGTATTTAAGAGTGGCTAGGTAGAAACGCCGTTATTCTGACATACACTTTAACCTCTACATACTTTCTTTTGACGGACCCCGTTATTTTGATGTCAAAACAGTGTTCCGTTAGGGTTAGAGCTGGGTTAGGGTTAGGGTTAGGGTATGGATTAGAGTTTGGGTTAGGGTTAGAGTTAGGGTTAGGGTGAGCTTTTAAAAATGGACAAATTTGTAAAAATGTCAAAGTAACGTATGTAGAGTACTACTGTAACGTTTTGTTGAACAGAAAAACCACCACAGGAGACAGAACACACAGCAGCAGTAACAATAGCAACAAGAGCAGCAGCAACAAACAACTGACCTTAACTTCCAAAGGCGATACAATTCCTCCAGATGTTTTAACCGGACAGCCATATTGAAGTCATTGTGGCTTGAACAATACGTGGTTTCATTTGACCCGAACCTACTCGGCACGCATTGTCACGCACACGCACCTCACAAGGCCGTGACTGGAGGCACGGCTTGTTCTACTTCTAAGTGGTCAGTGAATTTCGCTCTGCTATTCGTACCGGCACCTGTCACGGTTCAAACGAAACCTCTGTAATGTAGCGACATCGCCAACACAAGATAACAGACCGCCTTGACGCCATTAGAAGATGTACATCAGCGAGGATGACGTCGCTTACGCTGAAACGCTAATCAAGACGACGGTGCAGTTATGGCGAGTTGTGCCTCCCCTTCTCCTATTTTTGGGCACCGTGGGAAACTCATTGTCCATTGTCGTACTGGCCCGCAAGGTAACAATCCTTAAAAACTCACTTTTGGGTAATAGCCTGTTTGTCATCAAGGCCTAGGAAATAACTTACTTTTGGATAATAGCCTGTTTGTCATCAAGGCCTAGGAAATAACTTACTTTTGGATAATAGCCTGTTTGTCATCAAGGCCTAGGAAATAACTTACTTTTGGGTAATAGCCTGTTTGCCATCAAGGCTTAGGAAATAGCTGCCTGGGGTAATAAAGATGGATTAAATAGTCCTTTTTTGTTTTCACTATTTTTGTTTTTATGTAATCAGTTTTATATAGCTCTTTTCCAGCTCAAGAACAGCTCAAGAAGCTAGACGATACAGGACCTAACTCAATCCGTTGGACGATACAGGACCTAACTCAATCCGTTGGCCGATACAGGACCTAACTCAATCCGTTGGCCGATACAGGACCTAACTCAATCCGTTGGCCGATACAGGACCTAACTCAATCCGTTGGCTAATACAGGACCTAACTCAATCCGTTGGCCGATACAGGACCTAACTCAATCCTGTCTACACACAACTTATGCTGGAGGTCATAAGTCTACACACAACTTATGCTGGAGGACAAAAGTCTACAAACAGCTTATGGTGGAGGTCATAAGTCTACACACAACTTATGCTGGAGGACAGAAGTCTACACACAACTTATGCTGGAGGACTGAAGTCTACACACAACTTATGCTGGAGGACAGAAGTCTACACACAACTTATGCTGGAGGACTGAAGTCTACACACAACTTATGCTGGAGGTCATAAGTCTACATACAACTTATACTGGAGGACAGAAGTCTACACACAGCTTATGGTGGAGGTCATAAGTCTACACACAACTTATGCTGGAGGACAGAAGTCTACACACAACTTATGCTGGAGGTCATAAATCTACACACAACTTATCCTAGAGGTCATAAGTCTACACACAACTTATGCTGGAGGTCATAAGTCTACACACAACTTATGCTGGAGGTCATAAGTCTACACAAAACTTATGCTGGAGGACAGAAGTCTACACACAACTTATGCTGGAGGTCATAAGTCTACACACAACTTATGCTGGAGGTCATAAGTCTACACAAAACTTATGCTGGAGGTCATAAGTCTACACAAAACTTATGCTGGAGGTCATAAGTCTACACAAAACTTATGCTGGAGGACAGAAGTCTACACACAACTTATGCTGGAGGTCATAAGTCTACACACAACTTATGCTGGAGGTCATAAGTCTACACACAACTTATGCTGGAGGACAGAAGTCTACACACAACTTATGCGGGTGGACAAAAGTCTACACACAACTTATGCTGGAGCTCATAAGTCTACATACAACTTATGCTGGAGGTCATAAGTCTACACACAACTTATGCTGGAGGTCATAAGTCTACACACAACTTATGCTGGAGGTCATAAGTCTACACACAACTTATACTGGAGGACAGAAGTCTACACACAGTTCATGCTGGAGGACGAAGTCTACACATAGCTTATACTGGAGGACAGAAGTCTACACACAGCTCATGTTGGAGGACAGAAGTCTACACACAGCTCATGCTGGAGGACAAAAGTCTACATACAGCTCATGCTGGAGGACAAAAGTCTACACACAGCTCATGCTGGAGGACAGAAGTCTACACACAACGTATGCTGGAGGACAGAAGTCTACACACAACGTATGCTGGAGGACAGAAGTCTACACACAACGTATGCTGGAATACAGAAGTCTACACACAACGTATGCGGGAGGACAAAAGTCTACACACAGCTTATGCTTGACCGATCTCTGATTTTCAGCTAGTGCCAAGGTTGTCTGTTTTGTGGAGACTGGCCGATTGGGTTGCTTTTTTTTAGCGGAAAGCACTGAAATCGTTACGCCGCGCCATCCCAGGCAAGAATTTCATGGCTTCGTTGTTTGCTTTGCCCAGGTGGATTCTGACAGAGGTCTACCCAGTGCATCCACAGACCTTCAAAATGTCTGTCCAAGTACTCTCCCTTTGTACTGAGTACCGCGCTCTAATTAATCATAGTTTATAGAGCGTTTATAGAGCGTTGTGGCCAAGTGGGCTAAGGCGGGACTAACTTGCCTTGTCCGCAAGCCAGAAACCAATGGCGCCGACAGGTGTGGGTTCGATCCGGCATCTGGGCGTAATGTTTCTCCGAATATTATTTACTTTCGACTCGGGCAACGTCTCGGGGGTTTTCCCCGGGTACTCCGGTTTGCCCCCCCAGCAAAATTTCAAAATCACAATATTAATAAATGTTAGGTAGGTTGGGTTTTGGCGCGCCACTGGCTGCGACTGCGCCTTCCCCATGGGAGGCGGCCCAGAGTTTCCTGATAGAAAGGGATAATAAACTGTAGTAAAGTAAAAGTAAAAGTAAATATTTATTTCTGTTCGTACTAAAACACACTCTGAGTGTCTATTTATTTATTTATTTAGTTGAGAAGGGGAGACAAAGGCAGAAATACAGGCTCATTGAAGGCAGCAGACTAGCGACGTTCTTAATGTATGTTGTCTGTTTCTCTAAACGTTTAATTACGATTTAGTTAGTTATAATTATTTATTTGTATTTAGGCTATGAGGCGGTCCAATGCTGCCATCTACTTGATCGTGCTGTCCTTGGTGGACATTCTAGTCCTGTACTCTGGGCTGCTGAGACAATGGCTGAGACACCAGTTCCAGGTCGACATCAGACATCTGGGCGAGGGCATTTGCAAGGTAACTTCATTAATAAGAGTGGATTCAGTCAATCTAAAAGTTTCAAAAATAAAAAAAAATTGATTTCTATTCTGACTTCTGTAATAGTGATCTCTTTAGATCGCCGTGCTTTGAGTTCGATTGAAGAAAAAAAGCTTGACAGCATCCTGTGTTATTATTATTATAAACCACGGCAGAACAAACAAAAGGTCGTAAATACAAAAACATTAAAAAGATACAAGTAAATCATAGTACAAGTTAGTGCATACAGGGCATCAGCAAACCAGGAAAGCAAACTCGAGGCTAGACATTAAGATCATAACATCAGCAATCCAGCAAAACGAACCCAAGCAAGACATTACAGGTAACAACATAGCCATACATACAGCATGATACACAAACAGAACATCAGCAAGACATGCTCAAAGCAAGAGAATACAAGTATTACAAAAGGCCTAACAATACAACCTTAGATACAGAGCAGGGATCGGCAAACATACATGGGATCGGCACACAAGCAACCCAATACTCCAGGAAAGACAATACATGCATCCACACACAAGCGAAACAGACTGAAGAGTAAACAATGTAGCCATACATGCAAACATAATGAAAATGAAAACTCAGCGACTGCAAGCAAGAAGATACAACTAAATAAGCAAAAGACCGTGACCAAACATATAAAATGTAATACATAACAAGACATCAGCGCTCAAGCAAAACATGCTCAGAGCAAGACAATTGAACAAGATCAACAATAGTGTTAACTCTAAGGGTGGAAAGAATGGCGGTATCTGCTGAGGAGCGGAGTGTTCTGGATGGTGTGTATGTCTGAATCATATATGTGAGGTATGCGGGTCCTGTTTGTGTAAATGTACCAAAGGTAAGGCATGCGATTTTGTATTTGATGCGTGTCTCTATAGGAAGCCAGTGAAGTGCTTGAAAGTGGGGATGGGGGTAGGAGGGGAGAGGGAAAATGTGCTCAGACTTGCAGATTCTCAGGATCAGGCGGGCAGCATTATTCTGCAGTGTCTGTAACCTGTTAAGGAGGTATTGGGGACAGTCATGCAGCAGGGCATTCCAATAGTCCAAACGGGACAATATGAACGCAGAAGCCAGAGTCATGGCTGCTTGCTCAGACAGATACTGCCAAATCGAACCAATACGGCGGAGTTCAAAGTTGACAGCACGAATGATGCTCAGTACCTGTGCATGCATAGTAAGGTGGGAGTCTAGCGTGACGCCCAGGTTCTTTACTGTATCAGAGAAAGGGACAATAGCATTGCCTATGGTAATGTACTCTGGGAGTTGAATGGAGGAAGACATGCGTGGAGAAGAGACAACCATGACTTCCGTTTTTTTTTGTCATTTAGTTTTAGCTTGTTAAATGTCATCCAGGATTTATCGTCCAGGATACATTCTTGCATTGAGCGTACCAGAGTGTCAAAACTCTTAGGATCGGCAGACGTCCATAGCTGCGTATCATCCCATTGTGGAATGATAGAGAAGAAGAAGATAATGATAATCTGGATGCCTAATCATTATCATTATTAGTAATAGTTTAATTGTCCTTTCTCTATTGCTTGATTGATTTCACCTGACGCTGAATAACCTACTTTGTATCGTTTCTTGTTTCCTCAGCTCCACGTGTGGTCAGTCTACTTTACACTGGATATGAGCGTCTGGGTGCTTGTGACCTTGACTTTCGAGCGCATGTTGTCCGTCTACCTCCCCCATCGGGTCAAGAAACACTGCTCGACCTTGACCTCTTGCGTGAGCTTGATCTTGCTGGCGGTCGTCCTCGGTTGCCTCAACTCCCATTTCTTCTACGGAATGGGCGATAAGATGTAAGATTGGAGCGATAAGATGTAAGATGGGAAATATCAAATGTAAGATAAGATGTAATTTGAAAATGGTAAGATGTAAGAAACGATGGGCGTTAGGATGTAAGATGAGAACCATACGATGTAAGACGGCAACAATAAGATGTCAGATGAGAAAATTGCAATGTAAGATGGAAACAATAAGAAGTAAGATGGGAATAATCAGATGTAAGATGGTAATAATACGATATAAAATTGGAACAATAAGATGTCAGATAGGAACATTACGATGTAAGAAGGGAACAGTAAGATGTAAGAAGGGAACAGTAAGATGGAGACACTAAGATGTAAGATGGGAACAGTAAGATGTAAGATGGGAACAATAACATGTAAGATGGGAACAATAAAATTAAAAAATATGTATGAAAATAATAAGATGTCAGATGGGGAACAATACGATGTCAGATGGGGAACAATAAGATGTAAGATGGGAAACAATAAGATGTAAGATGGGAACAGTCACATGAAAGATGGGAAACAATAAGATGTAAGATTGGAACAGTAAGATGTAAGATGGAAACAGTAAGTAGTCAGATGGGAACAATAAGATGTAAGATGGGAAGTTTGATATTTTCCACTGTCGAGGGCGTCATGTCGTGCATCAGATCTATCCATGATGTTTTAATGCACTTTCGGCAGCGAAAGAGTTAACACGATACGCTTAGCTGTTTGATGTACATTGTTTACTGCTTCAGACAATATAGTCTAGTTAGATGATGATGATGATGATGATGATGATGATGATGATGATGATGATGATGATGATGATGATGATGGATGATTGATGATTGATGATGATGATGATGATGATGATGATGATGATGATGATGATGATGATGATGATGATGATGATGATGATGATGATTTGGTGTATATGTGTAACGTAGGCAAAACGGACAGCTGACTAGGTGTACCTACCTATATGAGGACTACGGGAACTTTGGGTCCAAGATGTGGCCGTGGATTGACCTCTGTGTGTTCTCTCTCGTCCCTCTCTCCACCATCGTCATCTGCAACATCGCCATCGTCGTCAAGGTATGACATATGACCACAACAGCAACCTCAAATCAATAATAATAATAATAATAATAATAATAATAATAAGAAGAAGAAGAAGAAGAAGAAGAAGAAGAAGAAGAAGAAGAAGAAGAAGAAGAAGAAGAAGAAGAAGAAAAATAAATGAGAATTTGTATATAGCTTGGCAACTTTTCCATTTGCACACACAAAGCTAAAATACGCACCATGTACTTGCAAACTTCAGACAAAACTTGTACACCTCTACTAAAAGCAAATACAATATTTTAAACACATTAATTACAGAAAACAAATTGTCAGTATAATTATTTTTGTATTATGTAATTACGTAATCAGTAACATGAGAAGTTATGTCACTTATTTTGTCAGATCTCGATAGATATAATACTACTAAGTAGAAAAAAGTCCTTCCTATACAAACCATCAATCACCAAATAAAAAATAAAATAAATTTTACATTGCGACATTAATTGTAAAATCTATGAAAGCATACGTTTTTTTTATGTTTCTCGTCCTTCGTGGCATTCTCATATGTCTCATTTCCCAGTCACACAAAACAGCCTTTTATGTTGGATACCATCCAGGTTATCATCAGTCGGCGGCGCTCGCGCAGTGTGCATCCGGTGACCTCGCAAGTCAGCGACCAGGGACAGGTGTCAAGGTCGAAGAAGGTGTCCTCCATGACCGCCATCTTGATCGTCCTTAACCTGGTGTTGCTGTTGACCACCATGCCTATCTCCGCTTACCTCATCGCGGAACCTTATTTGCTCACCCCTGAACAGTTCTCACTCAAGGTCAGTTTAAAGTAACAAGGGTTCATTGTCAAGGTCAGGTCAAAGGTAATTGGATACTGTATTAAATTGGCCTGTCTAGTATTGTTGTTTGGGGTATTTTCATTCCGATGAGGATAACCTTGCGTCTTGTGTGTGACTGCATGACGAATATGACATGCACTCACTCCTATTAACAGAAGTTAGGCAAAAACCAGCCTGCTTATTACTTGGATGGAATAGTAAACGTGCTCGCTGGGAAACCAAACACCGCATCACAATCAACACCAGTCTTCCCATGGTTTAAATGGGTCACTCGTTTAGAACTAGTGCTATCAACTAATGGGGCGTGTGACGACACGAGTTTCAGTAGTGGCAGAGAGGGCCATACTTTGTGCGAAGTTGCACCTCTCTGTTATGTAGTGTACATAGAATAGCTTGACCGTTTTCCTTATTGCGTACGAAAGAGTGCAGTAGTCGTAAAATCCGTGCGTAACGTAGAAGACAGGGGTAGGCCAAATACAGAAACAGGGGTATGCATAATAAGAGATATGGATACTGACGAGAACTCGACTGTTTTGCTCTTGGCCTGGGTGCATTTGGTAGGGCAGAGTGATTTGGGTGCTTTTGCGAGAGGTCGACTCTAACCAGGCAGTGACTCTGTGACAGTGTGTCATATACTAGAACTAGGTGTCAGTTTGGAAGGGTGTTCTTAATTGTTGATACAAACCACCCAAGGTCTTACACCCTCGTCGGGGTAAGAATGCTTAGAGTTGGAGAGAGGAGGGATGTAACTGCCATTTATAAGTAAATGTAGGGTTCATTTCCTAAGGTGTGTGTGGTTCTCTATTGAACACCTACCGAGACTCAAGTTCTGTTACAGAATTGAGGTGTCCTCGTCCTCATTATCAGTGTTATTATTGAGTGAGAATAACCAGCAATAGCCAGACACGAAGTAACTCTCAAAGACTAACCATTGTATTGTGACAGTGTTGTGTTGTACTGTGTTGGGGACGAAGAAGGAGTGTCACAAGCCGGAGCCTATACGGTGAGTAAACCCTATAGTTCAATTTCTTAGTGGCAAGCACTCCGGGACTGCGTACGCGAATGAATGGTGATGAATGTGGGGAAAAGGGATGTATTTTTTATGCATAATGATTTTATTGATTTTGTATGATTTTCATATGATTTTCTTATTATATATGAATGAGAAATGTCGTTGCTGCTGTTGTTGTAAAAGTGGGTCAACGGCGACGACGGGGAATGCATGCTAGAGAGGGAGAGTGAGAGAGAGAGGGTGGGGGTGTATGTATGGAGAGAGAGATAAAATGCATTATGCTGAAGAGAGATGAAGTGATTAATATGAGCAGAGCATGTTTATATTATAGTATGACAAGATAGTATGGATGAAGGGAGATAATCGTGATGTGTTATAACAGTTGGGAAAGATGATGAGGATGGAGGGAGATGGAATGAATCAGGACTGTGTGATGGAAGTGTGGTCGCAATAATGATGAATATTTATATAAATGGCTGTGTTTATAAGATATAAATTATTAGGCATCAAGGGTTGCATTGTATGATTGAAATGAATGCATAGTATCATGTAATATTATCATTGTTATACATAAACAGGTCACGATGGCGGACAGTGGACGGCATGTTATATTATATAGTGTTGTGTTTTGTAGGCAGGCTGTTAAGACTGTGTATCTGCTTACAGGTTTGGGCTGTTGTACCTGTTGTCACCTGTTGTACATGACGTTACCTGTTGTTACCTGTTGTATCAACTACATCATCTGTATCATCTGTTACGCTGATTAATTCCTTACCAGTATAGCTGTGTTCCTCTACACCATCGCCACCTTGCGCAGTCGTGATTCTGTGTTGTGACCTTGCCTCTACAGTGGGGACGT
Source organism: Oncomelania hupensis (assembly GCA_036898135.1). Lineage (NCBI taxonomy): Eukaryota > Metazoa > Mollusca > Gastropoda > Littorinimorpha > Pomatiopsidae > Oncomelania > Oncomelania hupensis. The sequence continues at coordinate 167,829,446 of CM072511.1, forward strand.
GAAAGTAAACTCCGCCACTGCTGCCTGTTTTGCCTCTGTATCGGGGCATTACCTTATTACAGGAACTCCGCACACCACACTCACGCACACACAGACTTGCACAGCGCCACACATAAAAACATATTTCATTTAGTTGTAGGAAATCATCCTTTATATTGTGAAAGTGACTGTTTAGCTCCATTTGAGCTACGTGCACCAGACATTTGACAGTGCTTAAGTTCTGCAGTTTGACTTGGACAATAGTTCGAAGATTTAATGATTCACAGCTCCATCATTTCTTAGTTGAAATTTTATAATATTTTGAATTGATTACCGATTGTGATTTTGTTGTGCATTTTGTAAAAAACATGTTGCTGTTTAGTTCTGTTTGGGGTTGAACAAAGGGAGGTAATTGTTAGTTAGTATTGGGACGGGGGTCTTGATAGGGGTGGAGGGGGTTTAGTTTCCCATTGTCCTTTGCTTGTATGTAATTGTTGAATAAAAGAGTGTGACTGTTATTCTGGCACTTTGTGTTAGTTTATTTTGTTTGAGTTTTATTCCCTATTCACTCGTTGCATGCACTGAAGTCGCGGAACCCGCTCGGGTGACGTGACAGGGCGTGTAGGCTACACAAGACTACCAAGGTACCCAAACACAGGGATGTTCAAGCGTTATAGTAACAGGTGTCTTAGCTTATACAGCGCTAATATCTACGCTATTGCAGCTGTTTCACTGTTATTTATCAATGGCCGATTCAGCCCGGAGGCTAGAATCTTGCCAAGTGTAATTCGAATTCGTTTATCCACGCAGCCTGTTCACTCGGCAACAAGGCAGGAGTCGTCGTATAAAGGTTTCCAACTGTGTTCAGCAAAAATCAACAACTGCATACAAGATGGCTTTCCGAAAATCATCTCAAAGATCGTCATCAAGAATCATCATCAATCACTCCTACAAGCAGAGAGTGCATTACTTATATAGAGCCTCTCTAAAAACAATAAAAGGTTCGAGCATTTCAGCATGACGCAAAAACAGCCATTCAAAATAAAACTCGTCACCGGAACTATGCGCTGTCTTACTTCATAGAACGTACTTTAGGTTAGAAGAATCGCTTAGCTATTACCAGGTCTATCTCGAAGCTTCGGCCGATAATAAAGAAGTAATTCCAGAAAATTCTCAACAACATCGACCGACGAAAATTATCAATATTATACAAAGCTTATTTTAGCAACAACGCAAAATCAAATCAAAGGTAAATACTCCCTATTATTGCATGCTTAGCAAAACAAAATGATCGGATTTATCGTGCGCGTCTCAATCCATGGATTCTTCAGTATGTGGATGCACGGCTTTCGGCGAGAAGGCCCGAAGTTCTCTGCTTCCCGTCTTTTTTGGACGTGTGTGTTCCAAACTTCCGGGTGCTGAATGGCATACATGTTTTGATAGGGATATTTTGACCCTGTTGACATGTCCGCCAAACGTCGTCCTCAGGGCAGTTGCTGCTGTTTCGCCGTAAACTAAAAGAAATAAGTCAAAAACAACGATAGATTAAATATATACTTTACTAAAGTTACAAATGTATCATGAAAATATCCATGATAAGAAATGACTACAATCTACATCTCTACCTTGCCTCGCAAGTTTTGGCCTAGGGAAGCACGGTGGCCTAATGGTAGAGCTTTGGCTTGCGGATCTGAAGGTCCCGGGTTCGAGCCCAGGCCTTCGGTTGAGAGTATAAACCGAGGTCTAGTCTGTGTCGCATACATTCCATCATAACGGACTTTAAAGATCCTGACGCTCATGTCTTAGACGTGTGACTGCCGATAACAAGAACACACCCAGCATGCACCTTGTGGAATCATTTTCCTCGAATACGGGGTATCCACAGTATTACGAAGAAGAAGAAGAAGAGGAAGAAGTGACTATGAGTGAATCACACGTCAATGGCGGTCTCTCCGATAGCGGCTATTTGGACAGTCGAAAACATCGGGTTTCACATTCCAAAAATCGATGAAGAACATTAAATCTAGTACCTACACTTTTCTTCTATGTTAGTACATAGAAATTTAGAAAGGTAAAAGTATCTACATGCCTCAACAAGGTTATCTAATTGGTCCATGGTTTGTACTTCCACATGATGCGGACATAAGACTTTCTGCAACCGGAAGTATCGAACACAAGGGCAAAACCACGCGACTTGGCTGCGAACTCCCTTAGTCATAGAAAGAAGGAGATGTGTTTCCATGTGTTTGTACTTCCATGTCTCAATCGTAACAGTAGCATGCGTATTGCGCACTTGATGGGGACAAAAACCCAATATTGGATTCTCAAGCCTGTCATACTATCAGAGACATCTACACAACTGAAGTTAAATGTTCTGTATTCATTCCGATTCCAGAAAAGTGCAGAGATGAAGCTCGCATGGGCCATCGTAAACCTTCTCCAGTACACCAACAACTCTATCAACTTCCTGCTCTACTGCCTGTCTGGATCTCGCTTTCGGGAAGAGTTTCGCGCCATGTTCCGTAGAGCGCGGCGAGTTGCGCCTATTACCAACCCCAACACCCGCGAGCCCGACGTCCCACTGTCAAGGTAGGCTCACCATAATCATCATCATCATCATCATCATCATCATCATCATCATCATCATCATCATCATCATCATCATCATCATCATCATCAATTAAATGAAATAAATTATAAAATATTACGTTCTGGCAAGTGTGTCATCAGGATGGCCAGCCAAAAGTCAGTGGCTGTAATCAATTTGAGAAAGATTGAAAGAGACAGCAAGCTTGTTGGAGCCATTTGTAGTGAAATATGCTGGCGTATTTTAACGAATCTTGGGAGATGGAAGTTCAGAGTTCTGCACAGACTATTTATCTGATTCAAACCCACACTTAGATTACGGACAGACTTGGAGAATTCCATTTGATGACCTGAAACAGACAGTGAGTGGATAGAGGTGTGCTGCATTCTGCTCTGCGAACCAATCAAGATGAGCTCTGCCTTTTCAACTACATGACACTACATAAGGAAGTAAATATCGAAATAAAAGAAAAATGCTAAAACAACATTAAAAGCAAAAAATGAAGTAAATACAATAAAATAAAATATAAAAAATAAATTTAAAATGATTAGGTCAATCAGACTATAAGCCAGTGTTGTGTTCCTACGTGCAGGCTCCGCCAGTGGCTGCGTCATGTGTCGGACATCCGAGGTTCCCGGACACCTCAGCCGTCCACTGCAGACGCTGACAATAACGCTCATAACTCCGTCACAGTCTCCACAAGGTTCGGATTTAGCGTTCTCGCCACTTCACAACATGCCAATGCTCCCCGGCCCTCATTAAACCACCTGTCACTGCTACAGCAGCTGTCTCCACGTCCGGCGCCGCCACTGTCGTCTGCTGTCAAACCGTCTCGCGAGGCTGCTGGCAACGCCGCGGAGTTCACTACGTCACTGCCGCCTTTCCCTTCTGCCAAGCCTTCCACCCAGCTTTTTGCCGTCTGCACACCTCCTGCAGCTGTGAGCTTTGAGAACAACCTCTCAGGAACAAGTGCAGCTGTGAGCTTTGAGAACAACCTCTCAGGAACTAATGCAATGAGCCATCTTGATGGCCAGTCCAACATTTGTTCTACCTCCAGCATAATTTCTGCTGTCTCTGAAATTAGAAATTCTACCAAGATCAACAACTTCAATGAACATTGCGAAGAGAACCTTCTGGGCGTGGATTCTTCCTTCGATGACAGCCTGCACAACGAGCCTGCCTGCTCTTGGCACATGTACCGCAGAAACACCAAGGAAACACGCTTCACTGTTAGGTCTACGTCTTGCGGACCTGGGGACTCTGACAAAGGGGACCAGCATACTTCACAGCAGGATTCTTCTCGGAAGAAAGAACCGCACGACAAAAACGAAAGAAACGAAGGCAAAGAATATTCAACAACCATCACAGAATGCAAGGAGTGTTTAGAACCGGAGCTAGCGGCTATAACCAGGAAGCCATGTTGAGTTTCAAGCCGACCATGCACGAGAAGGGAACAGGCCACTGGCATTATTATTCCATTAAACAACATTAACACGGACTTTCGTTGTGCACACCAACCGCTAAACTTTGAATTTGTCATTTCTGTGCTGACAGGGAATGATTTCCCGTTTTTACAATGTACAATGATATTAGCCGTGCAATCTTTGACCTGATTTCTGAGTGAACCGCCTTACGATTAACATTATTTACCGGTTCTTTTTCCTTACCGGCTTTGGTAGCTGCTGCTTTTAGCTCCAGAATGTGGGCTGGATGGCCAAAGGCTGTTGCTATTAATAGGCTTTGGTAGCTGCTGTTTTAAGCTCCAAAATGTGGGCTGGATAGCCAAAGGGTGTTGCTATTAATACATTCAAAAATTACGGAATTTATTCATTTAAAAAATAACAATACTTTTGACATATTTATTTTGTGTCGTAATCGTATTTTTAAATGGGGCGACATTCACTGTCAATGTTACAAAGATTTGTTGAGGACAGGGGCGTTGTTAACGTGAGTCTTTTCAAATTACCAATAGGACTATGATCCTATCCCATCCTAACCCATAACTCGAAGGTCGTTGGGGCACCACAGATGATCGTTTAACCAGCATGCTCCATCTTCCTCTGTCCTCAGCAACCCTCATGGCTTCGCTCCGTTTCAAGCCAGGCCATTCTTGCGCCTCGAGCGGCTTGAGTTAGATTCTGTATCGGCCAGCGCCTTGAGTCGCCAAGTACGGCGAGATATGTGCGCTATAAAAAAATCCTCGATAATAAACAAATAAAATAATAATAATAATACTTCTCGAATGTTGTCCCCGCACCTCGTTTTCTGTCTCCCTCTTCTTCTGCCTCCTTACACCAAGCCTTGCAGGATGGTATTTTAAGGCCTGATGTATGCTCTGGTGACGTGGCCATACCATCGGAGTTTCCTTTTCTTCACTACCGTGAGCAGGTCATCGTGTTTTCCAAAGGCGTCTGTGATGGTCTGTCAGACTGAGACTTCGCAGTTGGTGATGTGCTGGGTATAGGAAATGCCCAGAAGTCTTCTGTATCATCTCATCTTCCTGCTTTGTATTCTTCGTTGTAGACTAGGTCTGCTGTGAAGTTCCATGTTTCGCAAGCCTATAGGAAGATGGAGATGACAAGGGAGCGCAGCAGCCTTACCTTGGAGTGTATACTGATGGTCCTGTCTTTCCAAATGGGCTTCAACCTATTTAGGGCAGCAGTTGTTTGTGCGATCCTGGAGAGGACTTCCTGTCGGGACCCACAGTCTAGTACAATGCCTACTAAATATTTGAAGCTATGCACTACGGTATGTTGAAGGATTGGCCTCGGACTTTGATGTCCGTGTTGATACCATTGGTCGTCCTCTTGGTCTTCTCTGCACTTATTCCCATTCCAAAGGCTCTGGAGGCGGTGTCAAGCCTCTGTACCAGCTGTTCAGATTCTGTTACCTCTCCAACCAATCCATCAATGTCATCCGCAAAACGCAAGGCACGGTGCAAGGACACAGAAAAGAGGGAGACAGAAAAAGAGGTTGGAGGACAACATTCGAGAATGGACTGGTTTGACACTAGCACTGAGCAAAGCCATTAGGGTTGCTGAGGACAGAGAAAGATGGAGTACGCTGGTTAAACAATCATCTGTGGTGCCCCTACGACCTTCGAATTGCGGGATAGGATAGATAGGATAGGATGACGTCCTCGCTTTGCACGCCAGTGTTCTAAGGTGCGACAGAAACGGGGCAATGTTTCATAGCTTATTTCTTCTTTGTTTTGATTGCATTTTCAATCTGTTGTAAGTCAAATAAATATCATTTTGTTAAAAGCAGAAGTCTGTATCACTACATATCAGTTATTATACGTCGGATCTTAAAGGACATTAAGTGGGTTTTGTGACGCAGAGTTTATGATGTAATCGTCATCATCATCCTCATAATCATCCTCCTCACCATCATCATTTTTATCATCACTACATGATAGCTGCTGTTTTGTTTTAACCTTGTTGTTACTGCTCTCTTTGTAGTGAACGATATATCAGTTTATTTCTTTGTAGTGAACGATATATCAGTTCATTTCTGTGTAGTGAACGATATATCAGTTCATTTCTTTGTAGTGAACGATATGTCAGTTCATTTCTTTGTAGTGAACGATATACCAGTTCATTTCTTTGTAGTGAACCATATATCAGTTCATTTTTTGTAGTGAACGACATATCAGTTCATTTCTTTGTAGTGAACGATATATCAGTTCATTTTTTGGTAGAAAACTGATTTGTGTTCATATACAAAAGTCAACGGAATTGATGTTATAAATATTGTTATACAAAAGTCAAAGGAATTGATGTTATAAATATTGTTATACAAAAGTCAACGGAATTGATGTTATAAATGTTGTTATACAAAAGTCAACGGAATTCATGTTATAAATATTGTTATACAAAAGTCAACGGAATTGATGTTATAAATGTTGTTATACAAAAGTCAACGGAATTCATGTTATAAATATTGTTATACAAAAGTCAAAGGAATTCATGTTATAAATATTGTTATACAAAAGTCAAAGGAATTCATGTTATAAATATTGTTATACAAAAGTCAAAGAAATTGATGTTATTAATATTATTATACAAAAGTCAAAGGAATTGATGTTATAAATGGTGTTATACAAAAGTCAAAGGAATTGATGTTATAAATATTGTTATACAAAAGTCAAAGGAATTGATGTTATAAATAGTGTTATTACTGCCGATCAAATCGTTGTTTTGTAAATGAGTTCCTTTCTACTTTGAACAGCACACTTACTGATAACCATTTTAATCATTGTTTTGCAACATATTAGTGGGCGGACTTTGTCTCTATCTCATATACAAATGAAAAAAGTCATCAATAATATAGCATACATTGTTGTTGTTGTTGTTGATGCTGCTGCTGCTGCTGCTGATGATGATGATGTGACATATACCTAACTAGTTTTGGTACGAAATAACGCTATTTCCATATACCGCCGTAAGTTGTTGTTGTTGTTGTTGTTGTTGTTGTTGTTGTTGTTGTTGCATCAATTTGTATTCATCAGATTAACATAAGTTGTACTGATGTAACATAAACAATTTACAAAATCTACAATGCGCATATCATAGATATTTTATAAACTTCATTAATTAATTAACGATCACTCGTTAGTGTGGTATTCCGGTACGGGTGTTCGCGTTTTCGACACGAAACACCGAAGGACCCGACATTGATATTGTTGAAGAGGGATTTAACTACACACATCTTTTGCTGACGTTGTCCTTTGTTCAATAACATTGGATTGTTGATAATTTTTGTCACCCATGTTGGACAGGATAGGTGTGCATTGGATTGTTGATAACATTTGTCACCCATGTTGGACAGGATAGGTGTGCATTGGATTGTTGATAACATTTGTCACCCATGTTGGACAGGATAGGTGGAAATTGGAGTGTTGATAACATTTGTCAACCATGTTGGACAGGATAGGTGGACATTGGAGTGTTGATAACATTTGTCACCCATGTTGGACAGGATAGGTGGACATTGGATTGTTGATAACATTTGTCACCCATGGGATGAAGGGTGGAGTAGGGCGGGAGGTGGAGGGGCGGGTGTGGGGCGATCAGCGTCGACCTAAGCGTCCCCAAGGACCACGTGAGGTGTGGGGCGATCAACGTCGACCTAAGCGTCCCCAAGGCCCACGTGGGGTGTGGGGCGATCAACGTCGACCTAAGCGTCCCCAAGGTCCACGTGGGGTGTGGGGCGATCAACGTCGACCTAAGCGTCCCCAAGGCCCACGTGGGGTGTGGGGCGATCAACGTCGACCTAAGCGTCCCCAAGGCCCACGTGGGGTGTGGGGCGATCAACGTCGACCTAAGCGTCACCAAGGCCCACTTGGGGTGTGGGGCGATCAACGTCGACCTAAGCGTCCCCAAGGCCCACGTGGGGTGTGAGGCGATCAACGTCGACCTAAGCGTCCCCAAGGCCCACGAGGGGTGTGGGGCGATCAACGTTGACCTAAGCGTCCCCCAAGGCCCACGTGGGGTGTGGGGCGATCAACGTTGAACTAAGCGTCACCAAGGCCCACGTGGGATGTGGGAGGTAGAGATCAGGAGGAGGGAGGTGATTGCTGACCTTCATCTGTTGCCACCCACTGCGTAGTGAAGACTGATTTCAGCAGTACGATGGCCGATGCTTTTGCAGTCAGTTTTTATGTGTAGGTCTACCGGGAATCAAACGTTGGTGCAAAATAGTATGAAGCTAAGCCTACATGTAAATTGAAAAAAAAACACATTTTAATGTGATTCACTCTTTACAAGTTGTCAGGGGACTGTAGTCTACTCCATGGGGCTGCCTTAGACCTGGGGTCCTGAACTTTTTTTTTTGTCCAAAACGTTCAGCAACCTAGGTTCGGGATCAGAGAACCTAAAAAAAAAAAACCAACGGTTTTGAACGTCCACGAACCATTAAGACTGGCCATAATGGCAGCCTGTAGGCAATGTGGGCACAACATAGCGGTACGAGCGTCAACTAGCGATATATACTACTCAAAATAATACAAGGGCCACTTGGACATATGGGTCTCTCTTTAAATCAGAAACACGAATTCAATTTATTAGTTCATCATATTTTATTGCAATAATTTCTGCATCGATAACAAAAAAGATTTTAGACATAAGTCGCTTAAAATTCGAGTAAATTCAATTTAACTGGACATACCCCTCATTTACAAAATCAAAACTTTAGAAACCAAAAATCTATAGAGTCAGTATCGGGTGTGGCCACCGTTTGCATCAATGCAGTCTTGGCATCGTTGTCTCATGGACCGTATCAGGTTATGGAGGATGTTTCCTGGGATGGCCAACCACTCTTGCTGGAGAACTTGGGCCAGAACTTCAAGGTTAGCTCCTGGAGGGAGGTTTGCCCGTGTCTGTCGACCCAAGACATCCCTCAGATGTTCTATGGGGTTCAAATCGGGTGATCGAGCCGGCCAATCCCTCCTTATGACGTGCTGTTGCTGCAGGAGGTCATTGACGATACGCGCTTGGTGGGGTCTGGCATTATCGTCCTGTAGTATGGCATCTTCCCCAATGGCCCTCAGAGCTGGGAAAACCCTAGGTTGTAGGACGTCATCACTGTAGCCAATACCGTTTAAGTTGCCATGAATATGGAGCAGGGGTGTTCTGAAGTTTAATGCGAAGCCACCCCACATCATGACAGATCCACCACCAAAGCGGTCATGCTCGCGCACCGTCGCATCAGCAAAACGCTCCCGTGGGCGCCTCCAAACATTCACTCGACGGTCGTTGAAAGACAAGGAGAACCGAGACTCGTCTGTAAAGAGCACCCTTGACCAATGTTGCCTAGTCCACACCAAATGACGCCGAACCCAGGCCAAACGCGCTGCACGGTGAGCTGGGGTGAGCAAAGGCCGTACTGCTGGTCGTCTTGATCGCAGGTTTGCCTCGTGTAGACGGTTGCGAATTGTCTGGTCGCTGACGTTAACATTGCTGGCTGCGTGAAGTTGTCTTCTGATGGTGTTTGCTGTAGCGGACTTCATCCTCAGAGCTGACAGGGTGATGAAATGGTCTTGTCTTGCAGTGGTTACGCGGGGGCGTCCGGACCTTCTTGGTTCTTGGACGTTTCCAGTTTGTTAAAGCGCTCCCGCAGCCTTTGGACAACGGAGTGGGACACTCCCAGCCGCCTGCCAACTTCTCTCACCCCCACCCCTTCCTGAAGCCATGCTCTGCCTCTATCCGCATCAGTCAATCGTCGCCTTGGGGGCATGGTTAGAAAAGCAGCAAAAGTGCTGCCATTTATACCCATAAAAAAGCGCCGATTGTTGAACTGAACTCAGAAAATGCACGCCTTTAGCGTGCAAATCACTTTTTAATGTTGAAAACTTTGCTTTATTAGCAAGACAACGGTAAATTAGGGTCATTTGTTTTGTAAAAATTGGGTTTGTTTTTCAACTCAGTGCAGAAAGTTCAAAACTCACACATGTGATTACTTGTCAGAATAAGATTGTCTTGAATGTTACTGTACAGGATAAGTTTTGAAATAAGCAATATAAGCAATATTATTGATAGCAGCAAAAAATAATTAAACTAAATGAAATATGAGAGTGGCCCTTCAATTATTTTGAGTAGTATATCTTGCTGGTGCGTGTTTTGCTGTATCGTCCCAACACAAGACGGTAGCCTTCACAGATGATGTAGTTTTCAGTCCTAGTTGTTATCTGAGGAATGGGGAGGTCAGGGGAGGGAGGGTTATTCCATTCCAAAGCTGTAATTGAAGCCAATTTGGAATTCAATTCAATTCAAGATTTATTCGCCAAGTGACATACATAAAGTTATAGTATACATGACACAAAGAATGCGTTAGATCAGCGGCAGGCATGCACAAGATACAAAAAAAAACAAATAAAGCATCAGTCTACATTCCAAGGTAAGACTGCTGCGCTCCCTTTTCATCTCCATCTTCCTATATGCTTACGAAACATGGACCCTCACCGCAGATCTACAACGATGAATACAAACCATGGAGATGAGGTGCTACAGACTTCTGGGCATTTCCTATACCCAGCACATCACCAACGACGAAGTCCGACAGACCATCACACAAGCCATTGGACAACACGATGACCTGCTCACAGTGGTAAAAAAAAACTGAAACTCCGATGGTATGGCCACGTCACCAGATCATCAGGTCTTGCAAATACCATCCTGCAAGGCACAGTGCAAGGAGGTAGAAGAAGAGGGAGACCGAAAAAGAGCTGGGAGGACAACATTCGAGAATGGACTGGTTTGACACTGAGCGAAACAATCAGGGTTGCTGAGGACAGGGAAAGATGAAGTAGGCCCTACGCTTGTTAAACAATCATCTGTGGTGCCCCTACGACCTCCGAGTTACGGGATAGGATAGGATAGTACAGGATAGGATAGAAAGCTGTAATATAATGTTGACCACTGCGCACTGCCTAACTGTACGTAAGTGTAATTTAGGGTTGATGACTGCGCACTGCCAAAGTCTGTGTAAGCTGTATTATAATGAAAGAAAGAGAAAGAGATTTCTCTTATATAGCGCACTTACAAGCTCAGAGAGCTTCTCAAGGCGCTGGCCCGTAATATCCAGCAATCACAAAATAGTTTGCTGAAGTCAGGATTCGAATCCACGTCGCCCAAGACGCACTCACACAAGTCGCGCGCTCTGACCACTGAGCTATCCCTGCCGCCATAATTTTGATGACTGCGCCTGCCTAAGTCTCTATATAAACTGTATTATAATGTTGACGACTGCGCACTGCCTATATAAGCTGTATTATAATGTTGACGACTGCGCACTGCCTATATAAGCTATATTATAATGTTGACGACTGCACACTGCCTATATAAACTGTATTATAATGTTGACGACTGCGCACTGCCTATATAAACTGTATTATAATGTTGACGACTGCGTACTGCCTATATAAGCTGTATTATAATGTTGACGACTGCACACTGCCTATATAAACTGTATTATAACGTTGACGACTGCGCTCTGCCTATATAAACTGTATTATAATGTTGATGACTGCGCATTGCCTATATAATCTGTATTATAATGTTGACGACTGCGCATTGCCTATATAAGCTGTATTATAATGTTGACGACTGCGCACTGCCTATATAATCTGTATTATAATGTTGACGACTGCGACTCTATATAAACTGTATTATAATGTTGATGACTGCGCACTGCCTATATAAACTGTATTATAATGTTGATGACTGCGCATTGCCTATATAATCTGTATTGTAATGTTGATGACTGCGCACTGCCTATATAAACTGTATTATAATGTTGATGACTGCGCACTGCCTATAGAATCTGTATTATAATGTTGATGACTGCGCACCGCCTATAGAATCTGTATTATAATGTTGATGACTGCGCACCGCCTAAGTCTCTATTTGAGCTGTATTGTAATGCTGATGTTGTACAATATCGGCGTTCATTGGTTGTCAGTCTTATCCCATGTGTGATGTCATAGGAGTTGTTCACCCCTGGCTGGTTGTCCCCAACCAAGACCTAGTGTTGTACTGTGCGATGTGTGCTGTCTGTGAACCAAATAAATACAATCTACACAATTGTCAATGTTGTGTGCAGTTGTATTGCAAACGAACCAACATTGTAAGGACACACATGTAAAGCACACGCATTCACACATGCACCCCC
>CM072511.1:167849180-167960108 GCA_036898135.1 Oncomelania hupensis
TCAAAGCAGGAAGCAAGTAAGAACAAGCTGACCTGTAATAGTTTGTGACAAAGACTTAAAAGGCACAAAACACCTTGTTGACTGCCGTAACCTGAAGAAGTGTCTTAAGGGTGATTGGCAGACCGGTTATCTATAGACGTTCACTGAGAGGTGTAGGTGATCGACGCCAACTGATTGGCAGAGATAACAGCAGCTGTCAGTTGGTAAGCGTGGATGTCCACAAAGTAGTGAGTAAAGCCAAACAAAGCGCAACGCTACACAAAAGGTGCATGACAGAAGAAGCCACAAACTAACCTTTTCCTTTGTCACTGCACGTTTTATTGACACAAGGGCCGAGTTCTGTAACAGGGAGATATCGTCGCAGTGCTTCCACATACTGCCGCGCCTTGCTGGGTGAGTCTTGCTCAGTGGTGTAACACGTGTGTGGCAGCCACACCATGGTCTTGGACTTCCCTTTGGCCACCTCCTGGAAGTAGTCTTGAGCTCTCACCTCAACATTTCAACATGCACACAACATTAGACAGCGTCTGAGATCCAGGTTATTTGAACAAGCACACAACATTAGACAGCGTCTGAGATCCAGGCCATTTGAACAAGCACACAACATTAAACAGCGTCTGAGATCCAGGTTACCTGAACAAGCACACAACATTAAACAGCATCTAAGATCCAGGCCGTTTGAACATGCACACTACATTAAACAGCGTCTGAGATTAAGGTTATTTGAACAAGCACACAACATTAGACAGCGTCTGAGATCCAGGCCATTTGAACAAGCACACAACATTAAACAGCGTCTGAGATCCAGGTTATTTGAACAAGCACACAACATTAAACAGCATCTGAGATCCAGGCCGTTTGAACATGCACACTACATTAAACAGCGTCTAAATCCAGGTCGTTTGAACATGCACACAACATTAAACAGCGTGTGAGATCCAGGTCATTTGAACATGCACACAACATTTAACAGCGTCTGAGATCCAGGTCATTTGAACATGCACACAACATTAAACAGCGTCTAAGATCCAGGTTATTTGAACAAGCACACAACATTAGACAGCGTCTGAGATCCAGGTCATTTGAACAGGCACACAACATTAAACAGCGTCTGAGATCCAGGTCATTTGAACAAGCACACAACATTAAACAGCGTCTCAAGTCCAGGTTATTTGAACAAGCACAAAACACTAAAAAGCGTCTGAGTTCCAGGTTATTTGAACAAGCACACAACATTAGACAGCGTCTGAGATCCAGGTTATTTGAACAAGCACACAACATTAGACAGCGTCTCAAGTCCAGATTATTTGAACAAGCACAAAACTTTAAACAGCGTCTGAGATCCAGGTTATTTGAACAAGCACACAACATTAAACAGCGTCTGAGATCCAGGTTATTTGAACAAGCACACAACATTAGACAGCGTCTGAGATCCAGGTTATTTGAACAAGCACACAACATTAGACAGCGTCTGAGATCCAGGTTATTTGAACAAGCACACAACATTAAACAGCGTCTGAGATCCAGGTTATTTGAACAAGAACACAACATTAAACAGCGTCTGAGATCCAGGTTATTTGAACAAGCACACAACATTAAACAGCGTCTCAGGTCCAGGTTATTTGAACAAGCACACAACATTAAACAGCGTCTGAGATCCAGGTTATTTGAACAAGCACACAACATTAAACAGCGTCTGAAATCCAGGTTATTTGAACAAGCGCACAACATTAGACCGCGTCTGAGATCCAGGTTAAAATTGCGTGGAAAAGTGTTATTGACTCTAAGAGATGGCTATTTGCTTATTTATTCATACATGTGTGTGTCTGAGCGTCTGATATTTGGGAAGTTGGAATCTAAATGTTGAGTTTGAGCGTTCTAAATGTCGTCTGCTAAAAGCACCACTACATGGATTATTCCCCTTACAAGACACACTCAAACACAAACTACATTGGAGTGTGTCCAACATGTTCCAGCGCGTTGGCTGCGGATCATAAAGAAGAGACTGTGCCTATGATAGTAAGAGACACATGATGACTATATGAAAGACCCCTTTGCTACTCTCGCGGTGAGGTTCTTGAGGAACCGAATGTCTTTTAAAATCTGTTTTCACGCTTACTTGAAAGCTTTAAGTTCATTTATGTGGACGAATATTCATTTATATGAAGTGGTGTTGAAGCGTGCCTGAGGTAAGTGGCGAAGTAAAGGACATCGTCAGTAGGCCTAACCAGTAGCTGTGAGATGTAGTGTGCATGAGCTGTGAGATGTAGTGTGCATGAGCTGTGAGGTGTAGTGTGCATGAGCTGTGTGATGTAGTGTGCATGAGCTGTGAGATGTAGTGTGCGTGAGCTGTGAGATGTAGTGTACATGAGCTGTGAGATGTAGTGTGCATGAGCTGTGAGATGTAGTGTGCATGAGCTGTGAGATGTAGTGTGCTGTGAGATGTAGTGTGCATGAGCTGTGAGATGTAGTGTACATGAGCTGTGAGATGTAGTGTGCATGAGCTGTGAGATGTAGTGTGCATGAGCTGTGAGATGTAGTGTGCATGAGCTGTGAGATGTAGTGTGCATGAGCTGTGAGATGTAGTGTGCTGTGAGATGTAGTGTGCATGAGCTGTGAGATGTAGTGTACATGAGCTGTGAGATGTAGTGTACATGAGCTGTGAGATGTAGTGTGCATGAGCTGTGAGATGTAGTGTGCGTGAGCTGTGAGATGTAGTGTACATGAGCTGTGAGATGTAGTGTGCATGAGCTGTGAGATGTAGTGTGCATGAGCTGTGAGATGTAGTGTGCTGTGAGATGTAGTGTGCATGAGCTGTGAGATGTAGTGTACATGAGCTGTGAGATGTAGTGTGCATGAGCTGTGAGATGTAGTGTGCATGAGCTGTGAGATGTAGTGTGCATGAGCTGTGAGATGTAGTGTGCATGAGCTGTGAGATGTAGTGTGCTGTGAGATGTAGTGTGCATGAGCTGTGAGATGTAGTGTACATGAGCTGTGAGATGTAGTGTACATGAGCTGTGAGATGTAGTGTGCATGAGCTGTGAGATGTAGTGTGCGTGAGCTGTGAGATGTAGTGTACATGAGCTGTGAGATGTAGTGTGCATGAGCTGTGAGATGTAGTGTGCATGAGCTGTGAGATGTAGTGTGCTGTGAGATGTAGTGTGCATGAGCTGTGAGATGTAGTGTACATGAGCTGTGAGATGTAGTGTGCATGAGCTGTGAGATGTAGTGTGCATGAGCTGTGAGATGTAGTGTGCATGAGCTGTGAGATGTAGTGTGCATGAGCACCAGTAGCTGTGAGATGTAGTGTGCATGAGCTGTGAGATGTAGTGTGCATGAGCTGTGAGATGTAGTGTGCATGAGCTGTGAGATGTAGTGTGCATGAGCACCAGTAGCTGTGAGATGTAGTGTGCATGAGCTGTGAGATGTAGTGTGCATGAGCTGTGAGATGTAGTGTGCATGAGCTGTGAGATGTAGTGTGCATGAGCTGTGAGATGTAGTGTGCATGAGCTGTGAGATGTAGTGTGCATGAGCTGTGAGATGTAGTGTGCATGAGCTGTGAGATGTAGTGTGCATGAGCACCAGTAGCTGTGAGATGTAGTGTGCATGAGCTGTGAGATGTAGTGTGCATGAGCTGTGAGATGTAGTGTGCATGAGCTGTGAGATGTAGTGTGCATGAGCTGTGAGATGTAGTGTGCGTGAGCTGTGAGATGTAGTGTGCATGAGCTGTGAGATGTAGTGTGCATGAGCTGTGAGATGTAGTGTGCGTGAGCTGTGAGATGTAGTGTGCATGAGCTGTGAGATGTAGTGTGCATGAGCTGTGAGATGTAGTGTGCATGAGCTGTGAGATGTAGTGTGCATGAGCTGTGAGATGTAGTGTGCATGAGCACCAGTAGCTGTGAGATGTAGTGTGCATGAGCTGTGAGATGTAGTGTGCATGAGCTGTGAGATGTAGTGTGCATGAGCTGTGAGATGTAGTGTGCATGAGCTGTGAGATGTAGTGTGCATGAGCTGTGAGATGTAGTGTGCATGAGCTGTGAGATGTAGTGTGCATGAGCACCAGTAGCTGTGAGATGTAGTGTGCATGAGCTGTGAGATGTAGTGTGCATGAGCTGTGAGATGTAGTGTGCATGAGCTGTGAGATGTAGTGTGCATGAGCTGTGAGATGTAGTGTGCATGAGCTGTGAGATGTAGTGTGCATGAGCACCAGTAGCTGTGAGATGTAGTGTGCATGAGCTGTGAGATGTAGTGTGCATGAGCTGTGAGATGTAGTGTGCATGAGCTGTGAGATGTAGTGTGCATGAGCTGTGAGATGTAGTGTGCATGAGCTGTGAGATGTAGTGTGCATGAGCTGTGAGATGTAGTGTGCGTGAGCTGTGAGATGTAGTGTGCATGAGCTGTGAGATGTAGTGTGCATGAGCTGTGAGATGTAGTGTGCATGAGCTGTGAGATGTAGTGTGCATGAGCTGTGAGATGTAGTGTGCATGAGCTGTGAGATGTAGTGTGCGTGAGCTGTGAGATGTAGTGTGCATGAGCTGTGAGATGTAGTGTGCATGAGCTGTGAGATGTAGTGTGCGTGAGCTGTGAGATGTAGTGTGCATGAGCTGTGAGATGTAGTGTGCATGAGCTGTGAGATGTAGTGTGCATGAGCTGTGAGATGTAGTGTGCATGAGCTGTGAGATGTAGTGTGCATGAGCACCAGTAGCTGTGAGATGTAGTGTGCATGAGCTGTGAGATGTAGTGTGCATGAGCTGTGAGATGTAGTGTGCATGAGCTGTGAGATGTAGTGTGCATGAGCTGTGAGATGTAGTGTGCATGAGCTGTGAGATGTAGTGTGCATGAGCTGTGAGATGTAGTGTGCATGAGCTGTGAGATGTAGTGTGCATGAGCACCAGTAGCTGTGAGATGTAGTGTGCATGAGCTGTGAGATGTAGTGTGCATGAGCTGTGAGATGTAGTGTGCATGAGCTGTGAGATGTAGTGTGCATGAGCTGTGAGATGTAGTGTGCATGAGCTGTGAGATGTAGTGTGCATGAGCTGTGAGATGTAGTGTGCATGAGCTGTGAGATGTAGTGTACATGAGCTGTGAGATGTAGTGTACATGAGCTGTGAGATGTAGTGTACATGAGCTGTGAGATGTAGTGTACATGAGCTGTGAGATGTAGTGTACATGAGCTGTGAGATGTAGTGTGCATGAGCTGTGAGATGTAGTGTACATGAGCTGTGAGATGTAGTGTGCATGAGTTGTGAGATGTAGTGTGCATGAGCTGTGAGATGTAGTGTACATGAGCTGTGAGATGTAGTGTGCATGAGCTGTGAGATGTAGTGTGCATGAGCTGTGAGATGTAGTGTACATGAGCTGTGAGATGTAGTGTGCATGAGCTGTGAGATGTAGTGTGCATGAGCTGTGAGATGTAGTGTACATGAGCTGTGAGATGTGGTGTGCATGAGCTGTGAGATGTAGTGTGCATGAGCTGTAAGATGTAGTGTGCATGAGCTGTGAGATGTAGTGTACATGAGCTGTGAGTTTGTATTCACCTTTTCCACTGGCTTGAGCATGCCAAACGGCTGCCAGATGTCAGAGTCACGGCGGTACGTCCACGTCCAGTTGAACGCCGTGTTCCAATGTGGTGGCCACTCCCCGCTACCCAAGGACAAGGAGGACGGCGATCGCATGTCATGGAACACAAACGCCTGCAAAATCGTTATACAAATTACTCCTAAGTACATTTCACAATCAGAAACGTAAAAAACGTAAACTCCGATGGTATGGCCACGTCACCTGATCATCAGGTCTTGCAAAGACCATCCTGCAAGGCACAGTGCAAGGAGGTAGAAGAAGAGGGAGACCGAAAAAGAGGTGGGAGGACAACATTCGAGAATGGACTAATTTGACACTGAGCGAAACAATCAGGGTTGCTGAGGACAGGGAAAGATGGAGTACGCTGGTTAAACGATCATCTGTGGTGCACCTACGACCTCCGAGTTATGGGATAGGATAGGATAGGATAGACATTTCATAAAAGACGAAATTCGATCCATCTTTGCAGCCAAATAAGGAAGAACTGGTCTTCTGCCTTTGCTGAATTCTTCTGCCTTTGCTGAATTCGTTGCCAACACTTCCACATCAGGGAATAGAAGAAGAAGAAGAAGAAGAAGAAGAAGAAGAAGAAGAAGAAGAAGAAGAAGAAGAAGAAGAAGAAGAAGAAGAAGAAGAAGAAGAAGAAGAAGAAGAAGAAGCAAAACAAGAAGAAGAAGAAGAATCAAAACAAGAAGAAGAAGAAGAAGAAGAAGAAGGAGGACAAGAAGAAGCAGAAGAAGAAGCAGAAGAAGAAGAATCAAAACAAGAAGAAGAAGAAGGAGAAGAAGAAGAAGAAGAAGAAGCAGAAGTAGAAGAAGCAAAACAAGAAGAAGGAGAAGAAGAAGAAGAAGAAGAAGAAGAAGAAGAAGAAGAAGAAGAAGAAGAAGAAGAAGAAGAAGAAGAAGAAGAAGAAGAAGAAAGAAAGAAAGAAAGAAAGAAAGAAAGAAAGAAAGAAAGAAAGAAGAACGAAAGAAACAAAGAAACAAAGAAAAAGAAGAAAAAGAACAAGAACACCACCACCAACAACAACAACAACAACAGCAGCAACAACAACAACACCAGCAACAGCAACAACAACAACAACAACAACAACAACAACAACAACAACAACAACAACAACATTACCCTAACCCTAAGAGAATACAACTAGCAACAGTATTGACCTGATCAGAGTACAACTAGCAACAGTATTGACCTGGTCAGAATACAACTAGCAACAGTATTGACCTGATCAGAAGACGGACGAGTTGGAGGTGAGAAGCGAGGATCCAATGTGTTAAAAATGACGGCATCAGCAGTGTACCCTGGAGCCATCGGGTACATCACTTGGCACGCTGACTGAGAACACTGCTCCAGCGCTCTGCGCATGCGTGTCATGTCGCGTTTGGCGTCGTCTGCGTGGTGCCAGGTGATGATTTTTTTCTCTTCCTTCGAAGGAAAGCAGATCAGTCGTAGGAATTTAAAAGACACATCGCTTCGCTGTGGAATCCAACCACAGGAAGTCCAGTTGGTACGTCGGTCGTGTTGTCAATCAAACTTTTGTCAGGTGTCCTTTACTCTCTCTCTCTCTCTCTCTCTCTCTCTCTCTCTCTCTCTCTCTCTCTCTCTCTCTCTCTCTCTCTCTCCCCTCCCCCGCCCCCCATTCAATAACATCTGATTGGTACGGTATTTATCTTTCGTACAAGTCCATGTGTATATTCATTCCATTTCTTTTAGACACCAGACTGTGTTTTGCTCAACATTTTAAGATAGTGTCTTTGCATTCAAAGACATTTGCTTGGTGTTGGGGTCAAAGTGTAAACTGGGGTCAAAGTGTAAACTGTTACACAAACCTGTGGCAGGATGATGTCTTTCTCAGAGTCGATGAAAGGAGATGAGAAAGATGATAGAGGAGACTTGTCCAGATGGAGAAATGGCGAACCGGCTGCTCCAACTGTCTCATGCCCTGCCTGTTTGGTCAGCAGGTCAGGCGAAACCTCCGCTGTGCCTGAACAGTAGGATCTGTTAGTTAGTTAGTTAGTTAGTTAGTTAGTTATTCATTGATTACAGGGCAGGGTCCAGCGGACTGCAAAAAGCCAAATCAGGACCCCAAAATCAGGACCACAACTTGGTTGAAAGAAGACTCACTTCTGATCCGTATAAAAGATCTGCTGAAACAACCTTAGTGGTAACACTGAAGGCACTCCACCAGCCGATCACTTTACAATAAAGACATCCCACGCAGGGGACGCTGAGGGTGGGGCCGGGTAGCTCAGATGGTAGAGCGTCTTACTAGTAACCGAAAGGTACCTGGTTCGAATCTCGGATTGGTTAACGTGTGACCATATTATTTTCCCCTTACCATTAGCTGGATCGCCTGTGGTCAGAATGTGACCAGTAGTCGCCTATACGCTTCGGTGTCGTGTGACTAGAATCTACAGTTAAGTTCTTTTTTTTACGTTACGTTACGGACGCTGAGGCTATATTATAAGAACAGAGTTAGATGGAAACCAAGAGTGCTTTGTGTTCGGGGAATGATCTCCCTTACCTGATGCTCCTTCTTTCTCTGCGGGCGCTTTTCTGTAAGAGTCGTTGTCGTCTGCAGCTGAATTGCTGCCATCTTGCATGGAGGCTGTGGATGCTGTATCGTCATTGCTCATCATCGCCACCCTCTCGCCATCTTGCGCTGACTTCTTGTCTTTCTGTGTTCTGTCCACAGCAGCGGAATCGTCTTTGGCAGGATGTGAGTCTGTGCTTGGTGCTGATGCCTGTGCTGAACCTTTAGCGGATGGATTCTTTGTGTTCTGATCGGAGGAAGAGAGTTTCAAGTCTTGAGACGCGTCTTTATCTTTCTGGTCTATCACCTCTTTCCCTAATTTGCCTTTGTTTGTAGGAATTTCGTCTTTGATCCATTTAGATTTCTTGGCCTGTTTAGTACCATACAAACAAAAAGAAAAATTAAATCACAAAGCACCAAATTATTTGTAAATATTTGGGAGATATTATCAGTTCTTCAGTTCAGCTCTGTACAGTACAAAGGAAGATGTGTCGTAAGGTCACTGATTTATGTAGAGGACAGGAAAATGCAGAACTTGTAGATATAGATTGTCTCCAAAAGCTCTGGGGCACTGGTTTCCCATTGTTTTAACTTTAAAATACCTTTACTTTTTTCTATTAGGTGGACATATTGTCACTGTAACATTAGGCCTACTCTTTTATCTTGCAGTCCTCCTTTGCCGTTGTCTTTCCCGTCCGACCCCCCATCAGCAGTGTCGCTGTTGTTGACAAATGGCACCAGGCCTGGAATGGACTGGGCTCGCACAACCTGCCATCATACAACCAAACATGGCTATCAAAGACAACCACACATGGCTATCACAGACACATTGTTATCACAGACAACCATGCATGGCTTCACAGACACATACACATGGCTATCACATACCACCACGCATGGCTATCACAGACCACCACACATGGCTATCACAGACCACCACACATGGCTATCACAGACCACCACACATGGCTATCACAGACCACTACACATGGCTATCACAGACACATTGCTATCACAGACCACCACATATGGCAATCACAGACACATTGCTATCACAGACAACCATACATGGCTATCACGGACACATGGCTATCATAGACAGCCACATATGGCTATCATAAATGACCACACATGGCTATCACAGACAACCAC
Organism: Oncomelania hupensis; assembly: GCA_036898135.1. NCBI lineage: Eukaryota > Metazoa > Mollusca > Gastropoda > Littorinimorpha > Pomatiopsidae > Oncomelania > Oncomelania hupensis. The sequence continues at coordinate 167,858,449 of CM072511.1, forward strand.
ATATTCACACACAACCACAAATTCACACACAACCACATATTCACAACCACATATTCACACACAACCACATATTCACAGACAACCACTATATGGCAGACAACATAGTCACAGACAACCACATACTGCAGACAACCACTCATTGCTATTACAGACAACCACATAATTCAATAATACGACGATGATGTTGATGGCGAGGTGGAGACAGATGAAGACTAAGCCAAAGAAACACTTTGACGAGAAATAAGGGAAGAATATAGGGGTATATCCTTCGTGGTTTGGCAACATCAATGATGGAAATACAGTTTGGATACCAAGCACGTTTGGGAGAGCTACGCTCCCTTGTCATCTCCATCTTCCTATCCGCGTGCGAAACATGGACCTTCAAAGCAGACCAACAAAGAATACAAAGCATGGGGATGAGGTGCTACAGAAGGTCCTATACCCAGCAGATCACCAACGACGAAGTCCAACAGACAATCACACAAACCATTGGACGACACGATGACATGCTCACAGTGATGAAGAAACTGAAACTCTGATAGTATGGCCACGTCACCAGAGCAATAGACCCTGCAAAGACTTTCCTGCAATGCACGGTGCAAGGAGGCAGAATAAGAGGGAGACATAAAAAGAGGTGGGAGGACAACATTCGAGAATGGACTGGTTTAACACTGAACGATGGCCTGAGGTCTGCTGAGGCAACAAGGAGAACAAAGATGGAGTACGCTGGTTAAACGATCATCTGTAGTGTCCCAAAGACTGTCGATTAACCGGATGGGATAGGATATGATAGGATAGAAAGAAGAAGCAAACCAGGTGATGCTGCTGCTGCTGCTGCTGCTGATGATGATGATGATGATGACGTTAACGACTTGAAAAAAGGATGATAATAATGAGATTTACCTCATCTTTGGGCAAGTCGATCATGGAGATTTTGTTGGGATATTGTGGAGGTTGGAAGGCGAGAAGGACGAAGCAGCAGAAGAAGACGACGGCGATGAATGTTCCGCTCAAACACCTTACGTCACCTGGTCGCAGTGCGCCCAGACGAGCCATAGCAGCAGCTACTGTTGGCACCTTGAGTAATCAATGGCATTTACAATTGAGGAGAACAAACTGAAGTCAGCACAGATTACATGTCTAAATATATTCTTTTGATTGCTGAAATCTTTGCCATCCATCCCAGCAGAAATCAACAAAACAGGCCAATCTTCTTCTAATCAAAATGGAATCTATAATCTATACATTCTCTTACCGTATTATTTCACGAAACAGCGAATGCTGTCTTCATCAGCTCATTGAACATCAGCTCATTGAACATCAGCGGATTTTGGTCTTTTGCTTCTTCTCGTGTCACAGCCTCTCCTATTAACACATTGGTTTCTGGTCATCAGCTCCAGCTAAAGCAACAATCAATCAATCAATCAATCTGGTCATCAGCTCATACAGCACAATCTTTTATGATAATGAGTTCAACCGAGTGTTCTTACACAGCGCATGTTTCTAGATACAGTGGTTGCTGAAAACGGCGTAATACAAAATGCAGAATCACTATATGTGGAAATGACAGAGGAAGATATTATATTGTACACATAAAACGGCAATTTCTGTGTACTGTATGACATAACATTTAAAGACTAACAAAACTATTCCGGTAGCCCCGGTTCATAAAGGCTTACATCACTATATGTGGAAATGACAGAGGAAGATATTATATTGTACACATAAAACGGCAATTTCTGTGTACTGTATGACATAACATTTAAAGACTAACAAAACTATTCCGGTAGCCCCGGTTCATAAAGGCTTACATCAAAGTATAATCTTAAATTACAGCAATGTGTTAATATCGTTGGCGACTGCTGTTTCAGTTTTGACAGGTTTGAGCAGTTCTTTGCTGACGATTTACTGTACACTGAATGAGTAAATGGATGAGATTTCATTTATATTAATAAGCACACTGGTCAGTTACAATTGCACACAAACCTCTGAATTATGAATACTTTACAAACTTAACCCCTTGTCTATGCAGTTGAAATTTGCCGACCTGGCGTGCGTGAGAAAATTGGCTGCAGTCACTGGATTCATTGTATGTCTTTTTACACACACCAGAAATTGTTGTTGTCATGTAAATCGGTATGACTAATAATAAATGCTAAGGTTATACTGTTCCAAAACCTTATTATTAGACTACTAGATCGTCTACAAACATTAATGAACGGTGTATGACAACTGAGCTTTATCTTAGTATTATTAATTAATATGCCGATCAGCAACAGCTGTAGTAAGCAATTAACTGGTACAGTGGCAGAAGACGATGCATAGCGCTTTGGACAGAATGATTTGAGTAAATCAATAATTGGATATGTGTGTGTGTGTGTGGGTGTGTGTGTGTGTGCGTGTGGGTGTGTGTGTTTGTGTGTGTGTGCACGTGGGTTCGTCTCACTGCTTTTACGTTGCTTAGGAATGTATGCACTGGTAGTAGATGATAATGTAGTAATCATAAGGCACTGACAATGTAGACACGTGTCAAACGCCATCAAATCTGTGTACAGTCCTCACAACGACAGATGTACTTAGCAATCTGGTCAAATTCTGGGGCATGCTTGTACAGGCTTGACCTCGGTTTATACTCTCATATAAAATATTCCTTTGTATGAGAGTATAAACCGAGGTCAAGTGTGTACACGCACGCCTTTGGTCGCAAGGACTTAAGGAGATCCGCAAGTTTTTGACGGGTGAGTGTCAGCGACGTCAATAAACCCAGCCTACCACTAGGTCCCTTCTCCCCATCCTCTGATCGCCAAGGACTGTTCTCAGGTGCTTGGGGCGTCTGACGATGCGCCTAAAGGCAGCAAGTTGGCACCTCTGGCCGCTGGGGTTAGGTCCGGTGTCGACCGTAGCCTACAGCAGTTCTTCAGCTCAGTAGCGTAAAATACCAACACTTTACCCAAAAATAAAAAATAAAAATAATGTAAGGCAACACAAGTTGAAGTATAGTGGGTCTTGCGTGAAAAAAGAAAAGCAAGTGTAAAGCCATTGTGCGCAGAAAGAAGTATTGATACAGTTCTAACAATCTGGAGGTCAAACAGAGCTTCCGCATTTTGGGAACGATCCTGACGGTACAATTATTAAGGGAGGCAACTATTCTCAAATTGAGAAAAAATTTGAATTACCTGCTTAATTTCCCTGCCACTTTTTGGGGTGGGTGGGTGGGAGGGGTTGGAGGGTGGAGGGTGGAAAGAGGGGGGTAGAGGTGGGAGTTGGCGGGGTGCGGGGTGGGAAGGGAGATACATTGGAAAATGAGGAAGATTGTGACTGAGTTGGAAGTGGTGGTTGTTGTGCTGGCCACGATGGGGTATTTGGCTGAGCATGTGCCTGCTTTGTACTTAGAGCATGTGCCTGCTTTGTACTTAGAGCATGTGCCTGCTTTGTACTTAGAGCATGTGCCTGCTTTGTACTTAGAGCATGTGCCTGCTTTGTACTTAGAGCATGTGCCTGCTTTGTACTTAGAGCATGTGCCTGCTTTGTACTTAGAGCTTGTGCCTGCTTTGTACTTAGAGCATGTGCCTGCTTTGTACTTAGAGCAATAACATGCTTGACTTTGTCACCCTGTGGCCCTGTGTTGGTCCAAGATCTACGATAAGAGTCCCAAAGAGACCGTATTGTGTCACATCAGTTCCACACTTCAGTTAAATGTAGAGGTAGCTTGGCTGGTCATTTTCACACACCGCATCACTTCCCTCCTACACACACTCACACACACACGCGCGCGCACGCCCAAATAAACACACACACGCACAACCACACACACACATTACCATACTCCAATATACATACATTGTTTGCAATATGCCACCGTCCAATAATAATAATAATAATAATAATAATAATAATAATAATAATAATAATAATAATAATAATAATAATAATAATAATAATAATAATAATAATTGTGACGGTGGGTCTATTGTTGCTGAGCTCTGCACAATGGAATGCTATTACCCACTCGTCTTTCGTCTGCGGAGAGCGGCTAGTGTAATCACCCTATGACTAATCTTAATGCATTTATATGTTTAGCTCGGTCTGTGTGCGGATAGGGTTATAGAGATAGGAAGAAAATGGTAAAAGATTCACGCGGCTATGAAACATAGGTAGTCCAGCCACAGTAAATATCACACATTTATTTCCTCTACTCTAAACATAATTCTATAAACACTCTATTAATTTAAATGTCCAAGTTCACTTCGAATAGTTCGATCTTGATGGGTCTATGCTGCTACTGTTCTTGATATTTGCTACTGTCTCATTATGGGGCTATTTGTTCTGGTTGGCCTAATGTTCGTTTTCAGGAGAGTGGACTACCGCACAGTCCTTCTAGATCAGTGTTAGTGCAATTCTTCTTGCACTTAGCTGATTTGTTGAGGTGTGGTGGTGGTGTCTCCTCCGTGGTTGTTGACTAGTGGGCTATCGGAGCTCAGTGCTCGATGTTCCCTTGCAGGCCGAATGTCAGGGTTGACTCTTAGTGGTCTATTTCCTGCATCGGACCAACAAGCCTGCTCGTCTGCAAAACATAAGATGAGTTTTTACAACGCCTTATATACTAAGGGTGTGCAGATCGTCTCACTGATGGCAGGAATAGCCCTCAGTGATCGCTCCACTTATACAAACAAGGGACGATCATTCTTCTAAGTCCGCGGTCCACTGGAATATCCAACATAATTCCTATATATATACTACATCATGGCTAAACTAAACACATGGAGAAGTAATTAACAATATACATATTCTCAGGTACAGCCACTGGTCTGCAATAATACACATAGAAACAACAGTGGGTCCGTAGGGGATACCTCATGGTGTCGAAACCGGTCGCGTGTCCGCCACGTAGTCACGCTATGTTTGACTAACATTCACAATGATAAAACATGGCAAGACTTCACAAACATAATCCAACAATATTTTCAATAAATCACGATGAAACAAAAGATTGATCATTCACCTTTTTGATAATGTCAGGCTGTGGCTATACTGCGATGAATGAATTTCATCCGTCACCTGCTTAGTCTTCAGCTAGAGAGATCTTTCAGCGTGCGTCCTACTTGGTTGAGATTCAGACAAAGACTGCCTACCTAAACCCTGTGGTCCAGCTAAAGGCCGCGAAAGTCTCGTTAGACCTGAGCGTCTCCTAGCGGAGGGGGGTTGGGGTGGGGGGTGGCTATACGTCAGCGGGATGAGGTCACTGCCTACCTTATCTAGCCTACACATGCTTAGCACAGTCCTTTACTTCTGTCGTCTGCCAGGCATCAGCTTTAATTTACAAAGGCTACAGCAGGCTGAACTATTGAAGGCGTGAAGCTGTAGTGCAGGGTCTAAATAGCCTATTGTGACAATAATAATAATAATAATAATAATAATAATAATAATAATAATAATAATAATAATAATAATAATAATAATAATAATAATAATAATAATAATACAGGGCGCTATTACGCACTTTTTCTTCAATGGAACTCAAAGGGTGGCAATATTTTTTGAATGTTAGCTTGACTGTATCCAATACTATTACTGAAGAGAGAAGGAAACTGGCGACATGTCCCATGTTTCATACACCATGTCCCATACACCATGCATTTACACCATGTCCCGTGCCTCATACACCAGGCCCCACACTGCATACACCATGCTCTATGCCTCATAAATAATAGCCTCACTTTGTGAAAATAAAGTGTTTTAAATGACATCTGTTTCTGTCATTCTCATTTGTTGCTACTCGTTCTTAATCTGTTTTATCAATCTAATACCTTCTTCGCTAGACCAGTCAACTACCTTTTTTAACAGTGAAACTCTCCCAAATCTCCTCATACGGGTTTTTTGGGTCAGCTTGGAGCTACTGGACGCTTTCTACCAAACTGTCACTATGGAGGACTTTCTATGGTAGTACTATTATTATTTAGCATTGTAGGCTTTCTAGATGTATGTGTTTTGTTAATATTTTATAATAATGTTTATATTCTATTTTGTTTTTGTAAACGGGGTTAATAATAATAATAATAATAATAATAATAATAATAATAATAATAATAATAATAATAATAATAATAATAATAATAATAACAGTAATAATAATAATAATAATAATAACGGATTTTTATATAGCGGGTACTCCAGCCTATGACCAGACTCACCACGCTTTACATAGTCATTACATATAAATACATGCACACGATAAAACATCGCTTTTGCTACAATACACCAAAAGACGGAACAGTAAAGGTACAAACTATTTACAACTATGTACACAAATTACAAAAAAGACAGAAATAGACTATTTCCAACAATGTACACAAAGTTGCATGTTCCATAATTTAGAGTACAGCCTCAGCTTCCCTTGCATGGGATGCCTTTATTGTAAAGAGACCGGCTGGTGGAGTGCCTTCAGCGTTACCATTAGGTTTGTTTCAGCAGATCTTTTATACTTGATAAGGGGCGCCTCCTCTTTCAACCAAATTGTGGTCTTGATTCGGCTCTTTGCATGCTTGCTGGACCCTATAAACAATGATTAACTATACACCATGCACGTACACCATGTCCTATGCCTCATATACCCATGTCTCATGTCCATACATCATGCACCATACCACATGCACCATGCCCCATACATCATGCACCATACCACATGCACCATGCCCCATACAGCATGCACCATACCACATGCACCATGCCCCATATATCATGCACCATACCACATGCACCATGCCACAGACATCATTTACCATGCATTATACACCATGCCCATGCCTCATACATCAAGCCCCATACAGCATGCCTTATACACCATACACCATGCTCCATACACCAAGTTTCAAGCTCCTTCTTGGCCATGCAGTCAATATGCCCAATATCGTAGCACATTGAACAAAAATGGTAAATCAGTGTGATGAATGACTTTAAATGCTTGTTGAACACACGCAGTAAGGGCGTGTCAGGTTTGTGTTGCGTGGGTGTTGCTATCGCCACGCCTAAGATCAATGTCAATGTCTGTACACAGGCCACAGCGTTTGAGCCTACACACAGCTATTGAATTTATAAGATTATGCTTTCGTATTTAGCTTATACATTTAACATGTACGATAGCCTGTGGTATTGCAAAAGGTCTATCTATACGATTCCTAAACGACTGTAGTGTTATGTTACAATCTTCCTATCATATCCTATCCCGTAACTCAAAGGTCGTTGGGGCACCACAGATGTTACCACGTAATCCATCTTCCTCTGTCCTCAGCAACTCTCATGGTTTCGCTCAGTGTCAAGCCAGTCCATTCTCGAATGTTGTCCTCCCACCTCTGTTTGTCTCCCTCTTTTTCTACCTCCTTGCCTTGTGCCTTGCAGGATGGTCTTTGCAAGGTCTGATGCTCTGATGAGGGAGAGAGAGAGAGAAAGAGAGAGGGAGAGAGAGGGAGAGAGAGACAGAGGGAGAGAGACAGAAAGAGAGAGGGAGAGACAGAGAGAGAGGGAGAGAGACAGATAGAGAAACAGATGGAGAGAGACATAGAGAGAGACAGATGGAGAAAGACAGAGAGAGAGACAGAGAGAGGGAGATGGAGAGAGGAAAGAGAGAAAAAATAGGGAGAGAGAGATAGAGGTAGAGAGAGAGGGGAGAAAAAGAGAGGGAGAGGGAGTGAGAGACAGAGGGAGAGAGACAGAGAGAGAGAGACATGGAGAGAGAAGGAGAGACACAGAGAGAGGGGGGAGAGACAGAGGGAGAGACAGAGAGATAAAGAGAGACACAGAGAGAGGGAGAGAGACACAGAGAGAGCTAGAGAGACAGAGAGAGAGGAGGAGGAGGAGGAGGAGAGAGAGAGAGACAGAGAGAGAGAGAGAGAGAGAGAGAGAGAGAGAGAACAAACACTTGTGTTAAGAGCTACCAATGTTGGGTTTATTAAAATCTTTTCTCAAGTAACACCATGGACTCATTCAAACGGGAATTTTCTTGCATCTTTTATATAGTAACTGGGGACTCATTCACTATATTCAAACTACATACAAAATACAATTACTTTGAATAAAAAGTATTTTAATAAGAATTAAACAAAAATAAATAAAGTAATAAAAGATTTGAAACAAAATAATTTAATTGTAAATACTGATAAACGTTCACACTACAGATACACAAAACCATACACAGAGAGAAAAAAAAGGTAGAGAGAGAAAGAAAGAAAGAGAGAGAGAGAGAGAGAGAGAGAGAGAGAGAGAGAGAGAGAGAGAGAGAGAGAGAGAGAGAGAGAGAGAGAGAGAGATTTTACAAACTCTTTCCATGCCATTATTCTTGGCTTTGAGTTGGAGGTGCGCGCTAAACAAGAACACTATTTGTTATTAACCTATTTGTACCATATAATGACTACAGTTTACAGCAGTCACTGAGTAAGTTGAAAACCCTGTGACTAAATGCTAATGTTCTGGTTTCTAAATCACTGTTAGGTCTATAGCCTCTTGCCAGCAGCGCAACACCAAAACAGAATGTTGTGAACGCTTTACAAAAGCTCCATTCATTCTGCCTTTGCGCTGGCAGAGATTTGAAAAGCAAATAGACAGGTTGGCAGTGAGCAGAGTATTGATAAGACCCCAATGATTCCTGTGTTGTGCAAAGTGGAGACCAAGCCTGTGTTGCCGGCGTCGTTAATAAAATAGCCAAGTAAACTTTCACTGTCATTTTCTTCCATATAGACTTCGGATTTAAAGCCAAAGATTTATTTAAGGTAGGAGTACACCACAAACTATACTAATATAGGATTATGTAATGCTTGCAGTTGAAATTGGAAGTTTTGCTATAGTAAAACATTAAATGCCAAAGAGTTGAGAATGTCCTTTATTTTCTACGCTGTTGTCAGGTTAAAGGTATATTACAGATGTACATATTTAAGGTAATAGCGCGTACCGTATATTAAATTTGTCTTCAGATGCAGATACATTAGAGGCGTGTACAATTACAGACTGCGCTCCTCACAGTGAGATTAAATTAGACATAACAATTATACTCCACACCGTAAGGACCGCAATATTATGTAGAAAAATATTTTATTCAACATTTACACAAAACTATTTTGTCTATCTCTAGATATTTAACAACAATGATACAGTAAGTCCTCGGGTTACGCCAGTCTCGACTTACGTTGTTTCGTGGTTACGACGCTCCTCCCCATAAATATATAATAAATAATATTACGCGTCGTTCCGTCTTACGCGGTTTAGCGTCGTAAGCCACGTAAACAAACGGGAGCTAGTTTAATTCATGTGGTAAGAAATTGTTTTATCTTCTTTTTAATACTTTTTAATGTCTTTAACAGTTACAGTACAGTATATAGCACTGTACGTTCAGTACAGGTATTTTTCTTTATGTTCCGACTTACGTTCAGACTTACGATGAAATCGCGTTACGACGCGTCCAACGAACGGATCAACGTCGTAACTCGAGGACCCACAGAATACAAAATAAAATTAAATTCCTGAAAAACTAAATTTTCCAAAGATGTCACTTGCTTATGTTCAAATGTTGAACATCTGTTATTACACTGTCCGTTTTTAAACAAATTATTTACATAACATAATATTGATGCTATTATCAGGCAGCATAATGATATAAAGAACATTATTAGCTCATAATGAACTGAGGCTGAAAATTGCATCTATTATGTCGTGTAATCATATAGGGAACTTGTTATAATTGTGATTATTGTACGCGATGTACTTTTATTATGATGTTGATATTTTAATGTTAAGAGTTCAATTGTTTAATGGTTATAAAAACTACCTTTCTGTTTTTATTTTTAGTTTTAAAATGGCTTATGATTATGGTTATGATTACATGTAGCCTAGTAGTAGTAGTAGTAGTAGTAGTAGTAGTAGTAGTAGTAGTAGTAGTAGTAGTAGTAGTAGTAGTAGTAGTAGTAGTAGTAGTAGTAGTAGTATTTTAGTTAATTGATTATTTCTTAAAATTAAGTCTAATATCACTTAATTAGTGAACATACTATAACTACATTGAATTGAATTGATGTGTACCGCAATACGTCTTGTTGGATGCCAACGCAGTAAGCGTACTATTGACACACCTTATCAGAGGTTGTTTTTTTAAATAGGGAGTTACTTTTCAACCAGGGACATGTGCTACTGTACTTTATACATTAAGGACAGTGCATTGTTTCCTATTTAAACGCATTTACAGCGTTATATGGTTTTAGTCTGCATTAAACTGAACAAGGACCTCTTTCTTTGCTTTAGGAATATAATAAACGTATGAAGCCTATTCTTCAGATTGATGAACCTTATTCTTCAGATTGATGAACCCTATTCTTCAGATTGATGAACTATATTCTTCAGATTGATGAACCCTATTCTTCAGATAATAAACCTTATGAAGCCTATTCTTCAGATTTATAAACCCTATTCTTCAGATAATAACCTTATGAAGCCTATTCTTGAGATAATAATTGACTGCATTCCATATTAGTGTGTGAATTGAATTCATTTATTTTTCATCGATTGGTGCCGCAGCGTGCTTGCGTCTGACACAAGCTTTCTCTGTGACGTGTGCAAGGCGCGCTATGATGTAGAGAGCGTGCAGTCCTCACCTGGCTGAATTGTGTGGGCCTCTGGAATGTTGCTTATGCTGAAGTCAGTATCAAAATGCTTTGATTTGTATTGTAGTTGTCACTGTCTCTGTCTGTCTGTCTCTGTATCTTTATATGTCTGTCAAGAAGAACAAGAACAAGAAGAAGGAGAAGAAGAAGTCGATGATGATGATGATGATGATGATGATGATGATGATGATGATGATGATGATGATGATGATGATGATGATGATGATGACGACGACGATGATTAGCAGGAAAGAAAGGAAAAAAGATCGAAAGAAAGAAAGTCAGAAAGAAAGAAAAAAATAAAAGAATAGGAAGAACCACAAAAAAGCAAAAAAAAAACCAACAACACCATCAATGAAAAAAAAAAGAAAGATGTCAAGCCGTTTAAATGTATTTCCAGATACTGACACACGTAGCCGAACAATAGGCATTTTCCAAAGTGTCAATTGTCCTGCCTGTGTTGTGACGGGGCTTTAGGTAGCAAAAGGAATCATGACACTGTCTGCTGTGTCTGCAGGTACATGATAGGTCACTGTCTGATCTGTCTGCAGGTACATGATAGGTCACTGTCTGATCTGTCTGCAGGTACATGATAGGTCACTGTCTGATCTGTCTGCAGGTACATGATAGGTCACTGTCTGATCTGTCTGCAGGTACATGATAGGTCACTGTCTGATCTGTGTGCAGGTACATTGATAGGTCACTGTCTGATCTGTGTGCAGGCACATAATAGGTCACTGTCTGATCTGTGTGCAGGTACATGATAGGTCACTGTCTGATCTGTGTGCAGGTACATGATAGGCCACTGTCTGATCTGTGTGCAGGCACATGATAGGTCACTGTCTGATCTGTCTGCAGGTACATGATAGGTCACTGTCTGATCTGTCTGCAGGTACATGATAGGTCACTGTCTGATCTGACTGCAGGTACATGATAGGTCACTGTCTGATCTGTCTGCAGGTACATGATAGGTCAATGTCTGATCTGACTGCAGGTAAATGATAGGTCACTGATCTGACTGCAGGTACATGATAGGCCATACACTTTGACAAAGTACAAATACGTATGCAGTTTATGGTCATTGTGTTTTTTTATGATTTGTGCTACTAACAGATGGCCCATGACTTGTGTTACTGACAGATGGCCCATGATTTGTGTTACTGACAGATGGCCCATGACTTGTGCTACTGAGAGATTGCCCATGACTTGTGCTACTGACAGATGGCCCATGATTTGTGTTACTAACGGATGGCCCATGACTTGTCCTATTAACAGATGGCCCATGATTTGTGTTACTGACAAGATGGCCCATGATTTGTGCTGCTGACAGATGGCCCATGATTTGAAGTACCTGTGCACCAACAACTCAACAAAATCGCTTGAGGCGTTGTTGAGATATGGAGTAAAACCTGTTTAACAAAGAAATGACTGCAGTGACCTTGACCTTTGCGGTAGAGTATAGTGCGGGAGAGAGGCTACTAGCATAGGTCATGTTTCTGTGTGGTCAAAATCCCTTCCGTGGGTCTTGAGGCGGGTCATCCAACGGACAGACCGACGGATGGAGGGACTGATCCACAGACCGACATTTGGATCGTTGTGATCCACCCACCACCTTATCCCACTTCCACTATTTGAAAGTAATCCTGGAAATACCACACGAGAACAGCTAGGCAGGAAATCGACATTGATTGCCATAGACATCAGTCAGTGCTGAGGCAATGAGGTCTTGGTATCCACATGACTTCACATCTTTCCTAACCAAACATACATGTATTCTACAAATAACAATACCGCTCTCCGCTTCTATGATCAGTATCACCATGCATTGCCTTGACTTGATGATCGATAGGCCTACCACTGTATTGATAGAGAGAGTCGCCGCGTCTACAGTTCACACCGTTGATCAACTGCATACAATGTATCGAGAGGAAATAAATCGATAATCGTTGGGACCACAGGAGTTTGATGTAATGACTGTTACGAGTTTCTAGGACGGTTTTGTGGGGAGTGTTCTTATTGTAAGTTTTTGTTAGGCTTCATATGTGTTGGTTTTTAAGGAAGCACATGTGTAAAGAAAGTATTGTTGTAAGTTATTGAATATTCTAACCAAAGGTTGTTGTACCCAACCACATTAGGCCTACTGGTGTGAGTTTCTCTCTCTCTCTCTTTCTCTCTCTCTCTCTGTGAGAGCGTGCGTGTGGGCGTGTGTGTGTGTGTGTGCGTGGGTGTGTTTGTAGGTGTGTGTGTGTGTATGTCTAGTTTTTAGGTTACCTAGTTTTATTTCCTCCTTTCCTTGTTACTGATTGCTAGCTAAAGGTTGTGCAGGAAGTGGGAGGCAGTGTAGGTGGGATAAGAAAGACAGGCTGATGGCGTGGTTACCACGTATTATGGCAGTGGACAGCAGACTATAGATTTCTTACGCGCCATTGACAAGTCAAGCAAGGGACCGCTGATGATAGTTCTCCCTTATTCGTCTTACTTTTCTCTTCTTTCTTTTCAGTGTTAACCCATAAAAAAGATGTCTGAGTCGTGGGAGTGGGGCCGGCTGAGGCAGTCAGCGGCGGAGAGAGTTCTTAATCGTCATCTGCAAGACCAGCACGAAGTGGCGGAGGTACAGGCCGCCTTCGGTCGTCATCATCATCGTCACCAACATCGGAATAGAACTAGCAGCGTCTTCGTTTCCCAGTCTTCAGGTATGTCTTTATTTATTCCTTTCAATACGTTAGTTAGTCAGTTATTTATTCGGTTAGTCAGTCAAGAAGTTAAAACCTAGGTGGTCAACAGGTAAATTAACGCCTTATTCTGTTTTTACTTGTTTATTTATTTGATTGGCTGTGGCAGACCTCGGTAATCACCCTCACTATCATGTGCAAATTCCTTCAGTTCATTTCTCCTATTCAATTCCATATTGTAACTTGACGTCTAGTCACAATAATGTGATTTCAGAGAACAACAAATGAAATAAAATTGAAGCTTTAACTTTCAAGAATGCAAATAAATAAAGAAGTAAAAGCAAATTTAAACTATTTTAAACAACAACAACAACAAAAACAGCACACACACCCACACACGTCACACACACACGCACACACATACACACTGACGTTCTTAAATAGTATAACCTCTCTCTCTCTCTCTCTCTCTCTCTCTCTCTCTCTCTCTCTTTCTCTTTCTCTCTCTCTCTCTCTTTCCTCTCTGTCCTCTCTCTCTGTTTTCATAATGACACCTGCAATGTCTTGTAGCACCGAATTATGTAAAATGCTTTAAGATCATCTTATGCTGATGATACATTTCCATTTTTTTTTTTGGGGGGGAGAGGGGGAGGAATAGGGGGTGGTATGTAGGTGTTGTTTTCATGATGTTGATATAGGTTGACATTTTCTTTCACTCAATAGACCATAGCTGTTACCGTGGTAAACTACCCTATCAGTATTACCTTTGCAAGCAAAGCTTGTAGGCTATTTATGTTCCTTACCTCGTGACCACTTTCACTTCCACTGCAGAAGGTAGCGCATTTTTAATGATAAAATCAATCTGAAGAAGTCATAAATCATAATTTTAAGATTGAAACTCAGCTATTGCTAGCTGAAGTCTGTTGCTGTTGCCGTTGCTCTGGTTGACGATGTGGTTAACATGGTCGTCGCTGGGCCTTCCTGGTATTAAGGTATTTTAATGTTTATTGTATTGATCGAAGGATAGTTGTTATTACGTTAATCGTTTCAAATAGTTTGTCACGGACTCGGTTTCGCTCGGTAGTTATTATGATGGGGGATGGGAACTAGTAACTTATGGAGGAATCCTGCACATTGATATGCTACAGGAAATGCCGCGCCCGTACCCTCCGAGATTTGTTGAGATGGAGAGCCATGGACCCACAGCCGTAATCGGTGCTGGTGATGATGGAGTTGGTGGTTAAGATGAGTGACTGGGAGGTGTCGTTCCTTGAATTGACGGGGACGTTTCTAAAAGTTCTAAGTTATTATCTTTCAGTATTGTATTTACAAATCCCAGAAACTACCTTAAAATGTTTATTTGGACCTGCCATTAGTTATTGTGCGTATGCTATGTTTATTTGGACCTGGCATCAGTTATTGTGGGTATGCTATGTTTATTTGGACCTGCCATTAGTTATTATGGGTATGATATGTTTATTTGGACCTGCCATTAGTTATTATGGGTATGATATGTTTATTTGGACCTGCCATTAGTTATTGTGGGTATGATATGTTTATTTGGACCTGCCATTAGTTATTGTGGGTATGATATGTTTATTTGGACCTGCCATCAGTTATTGTGGGTATGATATGTTTATTTGGACCTGCCATTAGTTATTGTGGGTATGATATGTTTATTTGGACCTGCCATCAGTTATTGTGGGAATGATATGTTTATTTGGACCTGCCATTAGTTATTATGGGTATGATATGTTTATTTGGACCCGCCATTAGTTATTATGGGTATGATATGTTTATTTGGACCTGCCATTAGTTATTATGGGTATGATATGTTTATTTGGACCTGCCATTAGTTATTATGGGTATGATATGTTTATTTGGACCCGCCATTAGTTATTGTGGGTATGAATGTATATAGAGAGTGGGGAATCCTGCGGCCTCTGTGTAATTGTATAAGTTAGTTGGTTAGTTAGTTTAGCGACAATAATGAACAGATAGAATGATTTACAACTATGATTCTTTAACAGTTTGATAACAGAATAAATGTGCGTGTTTAGCTAAAACATTTGTTTACAATATTCCTTGTTGCCTAATCTCTTGTCTTGTTGCTTATTCTATTTGCTATTTCCTTTCGTTTGCATGTGAGTAAAAGCAGGCATAACAATGTTTTATATGAACCTGAGACTTGTGTAAGTCAGTTTGTGTAACGAGCGGACAGGCAGGCAAACATACATTATGGCATACGTTACATTTATCAACGGAAAAACCAAAATACCTTACGAGCAATATTGTTTACAGGTTATGTCTCTTACAGCCTTTGGTAGATGCTATTTTTAGCCAGTGGCTGATGCTATTAATAGGCACACAATCATATACTTTCCAAAAGTTTTTGTTTTTTGTTTTAAGGTGGTTTTTTTTTAAAATAAATATAATTAGTTACTACGGATTAAACTAATTCAATGCGTTCACAATCAATAAAGGGAACTAGGCTTAATTAACGACTTCTTATTAGTTTGTTCCCTAGTCGATAAATCACATTGTCCTGTCTTTTGTTGGAATGAGCGCCCTGACATTCATTTCTGTAAGGGATCGCGCTATATAACAGCTCTTATTATTGTATACCTTTCTACCTGTATGAAGTTCTGAATACATAGCTAGGCCTATATAGATTGAGACCGATTGGTGTGACCATACGGAGAACTTATGTTCATTCTCTGACCCTATGAACCTACTTGGTCCACCTTTGTCTTGACAAAAGACTTGAAAATTTAAAATGTTTACCATTTTACGAGCCTGTTGTGTTTTAGTGTTTCTACTTTCCTTTTCTCTCGTTTGATTTCAGAGGAGGTGGAGCGACCCAAAACCAGACGTCATTCCATTCCAGCGCCTTACGCAACGGAAAGCCGCAAGGGCAAATTGTTGACCAAACGTCAATCCCTTGACGAATCATCAGATGACGTCATTTGGTCTAAAGAAGACCTCAGACTGCAACGTGCTCGGGATCGGATGACCGAAGTGTCGAAGGATGAGGAGTTTGCAGACGACATAATGGCGCGTGTAGGGGAAAGGTCAGGAAAAGGGTCGCCCAATCTGCTGGACCAGATGAGAAGCACGCTGGAAACGGCGCGAATGATGGAAGAACAGCGAAAGTCTTTCCCTCTCAACCGTTCAGCCGGCAAACAACAACAGCAGCAGCAACAACAGCAGCATTCACCACAACAGCAGCGGAAATATTCGATTTCCAAGCACCAGAAATCTTTAGATGCGCAGAATTCGGGGTGCGCGACGCAGCAACCTCCAGCGGCTATTAGACGAATCTCTGTGGAAAAGTTTCATATCCCGCGACTGATGAGAGAAGAGACTTTTATCCACACTGACAAGGCGCAGATTCTGTCTTTACATGGAGAAATCCCAGTTCCTGTTGCAGACGATGCTGCTGCCGCTACCGCACAACCGACCAACAACGGCATAGCGGACAGCAATGGAGGACCGCCACCGAAACCCTGTTCCACAAACGTCAATGGAAGCGATGACATCGAGGTTAGCCAGCCTAAAAAGAACTTTCTCAAAAAGAAAAACTCTGTTTCGCAGCCAATCCCCAAATCTCCCTCTAGGCCAGACCCGCCAAATAGAACCAAGAACAACTTCACGAAGAGTGACGTTATTTCAACCGTTTCACCAAAGAATGACGTCAAAGCTACCACGAATGGTGCACCAAAGCCAAAACTGCGGCAACAGTTCTCCGGGAACGTGCAGGTGGAGTTTTTCGACGAGGATAAAGGTTTGCCCAAACCCCCAAACAAGGGAGTAGAATCCCTGCAAAGACCAATAGATCCCCAAACTTTGTCCATTCCATTACACCTTCTCAATGATGACGAAAGCGGTAATAATGGGGTGAACAAGGAAAATGACGTCAGCGGGGAAAATGAAGACAAGGTCACCGCGGATGCAGAGGTCAAGGACAAAGGGAAGATGTTATTTATGGAAGCAGACGGAGAGAGCGCGTGGGACCAGGCTCGCAAATGTCACTACATCCGGGGTTATGACCCGCCTGACATGCGCATGCCCAAAGACTTTGCGGGCTTTGTATTCAAGGAAGGCGAAAATAACACTAACGATGAGCAGTGACATAATTGTGGGTTCTGTGTTTCAAAAAAAAAAGGCGAAAACGACACTAAGCATGCGGTATGACGTAAGTGAATGACTTAAAATACATGTAAGTGAGCGTGACTGCATTGTTCCTCAAGTACAGAGAGGGAGATGGAGGGGGAGGGGGAGGGGGGTGAATAAAACAACGCAGAAATAATTATAGGAGAGAGGCACGTGCTATTGATAGAGTTGGTAAACCACATTAGGACGGTGAAATTTACCTACAGATCACCTGTGACTATAGATATTTAAATGAACTAGGTATCAATGATTGTGACTGGTAGACCATGCATACCTTTAGTGCAAAAGGCAATTTAGAAGGATGGGAAGTGAAAACTATTGTTCAAAGATTTGCTACAGAGGAAACGACGCTATTCAGATAGATGACCAATACATACCGCACTAACCTTAATAAGTGACTGCATGCTTGACGATGCTTTACGTACACTACATTTTGAGGGAGATTCAAGAAACGAAAATATTGTAATGCATGTATT
Source organism: Oncomelania hupensis (assembly GCA_036898135.1). Classification (NCBI taxonomy): domain Eukaryota; kingdom Metazoa; phylum Mollusca; class Gastropoda; order Littorinimorpha; family Pomatiopsidae; genus Oncomelania; species Oncomelania hupensis. The sequence continues at coordinate 167,876,410 of CM072511.1, forward strand.
ATTCTATGATGTGCGACCATGCACGTTGCAAAAGATACCACACACTATGTGGTAGACAGCTTTTCTTACAGCGCTACATCGCAAACCAAGCTACAGCATAAATGTCCGAACGTGTTATTATGTAAGATCAAGCACTGCAGCAACACGTAGGGCCATAGATTAATGGTCTTTAATAGAATCTGTGATAATGGTACAGCATTATGCTTCCTAGATATGGATTCCCGTTGCAGTTATTGTTTCGGCGGAGCCGGAGACTCGACTTTCTTCCAGAGCTTTGGTGTCCATTTGTAAGTACAACAACGCCTGCTCGCCATTGATTAGTTTGAGGGATTATATATCTTTAAATAGATACTGTTCTTCTCCTCGTACGATGATAGTCCTTAGATAGTGCATAGATAGTGCATAGGTAGTGCGTAGAGAGTGCATAGAGAGCATTCTCTCTCGGTACTATAATTGACCCTAGTACATAGAGAGCGACGTAATTTTCGGTGTCTCTCACATTCTGTGGGTTCGGGCAAATAGAATAGACCCAACGTTTCCCGGCGTGTCGTAAGAGGCGACTAACAGGGGTGATGTTAGCACGGCATCACTGGGCGAAAGTCTTCTACACAGAAGTCACCGGCCAGGGCGGAGGAACCTCACGTTACTACAGGTTCAACGACCACGTGCTCAGGGCCAAGGCGAGCCACACTGTATTCGTGGATTTCGGCTGTGGCCAACAGCCTGGAGAGGATTGGGCCCTGCCAGGTCTTTTTTGCCCAAGACACAACACATGATGAGGCTATCCACTAATTCCATGCCGGATCGGTCGTCGCCCGGCTACACAAGGACCGCGCCTTCCGTTGGCCACCAGGACGGAGGTGAAAAGTATGCTACTGATGGACAAATTAGCAAGATCCGCACGAGAAACAACATCGTCATAGGAACCTGGAATGTCAGGACCCTAACTGCGGAAGGAAAATTAGAAGAACTGGCCCACGAGCTGGACCACTATCGATGGAACGTTCTAGGTATCAGCGAACTGCGCTGGAAAGGCCTAGGTGAAACAACGACTGACAAAGGCCACAAGCTCTATTTCAGCGGTAGAGATGACAAGCACGAACACGGCGTTGGATTCTTGGTCCACAAGAACATTCTAGCCACTGTCATGGGGTGCGGTCCAGTCTCCAGTAGACTCATTACCATCCGTCTGAGAGCAACCCCTTTCAACATTACCATCATCCAGGCCTATGCCCCAACATCAGACTATGAAGACAGCGAAGTGGAGGATTTTTATGAAAATATACAGGCGGTCCTTGACCAAGTGCCGAAGAAGGACATAGTCATAGTGCAAGGCGACTGGAATGCCAAGGTTGGCCAAGATGCGCACCACAACTGGGGAGACACATGCGGACCCCACTGCAACAACGAGACAAATGACAGGGGTCTGAGGCTATTGGAGTTTGCCAGATACAACAATCTGGTACTGGCAAACACGCTTGGTCTCCACAAAAAATCCAGACGATGGACATGGCACAGTCCCGGCGGGGAACATCACAACCAGATCGACTACATCATGGTCAAGAAACGCTTCAGATCAAGCATCAACATTGGCAGGACACGCACTTTTCCAGGAGCAGACATTGGAAGTGACCACGATCTCGTGATGATGTCTTTCCGGCTCCATTTGAAGAGAGTAAATACAGCAAAGTGCACTAGGCTGAAGTTCGACCTGGACAAACTGCAAGACCCGGAGGTGGCAAAAATATTTCAGGCCACAATTGGAGGGAAATTTGCACCACTGCTTATTTTGGGGGCAGGCGAAGTAGATGTCAACACCATGACCAATACCTTCAACTCAGCTGTAACAGATGCCGCCACTGAGATCCTTGGCAAGCACCGACCAAAGAAGAAGCCGTGGATCACACCTGAACTTTTGGATCTGTGTGATAAACGAAGAGAGTTAAAAAAGAAAAAGAACACCTCACAGGGAGCTGATGTCTACCGAAAAATCAACAATGACATCCGAAAAGGCATGCGCACAGCAAAGGAGAACTGGATAGAAGATCAATGCCAGGAAATAGAGAACAATCTGAACAAGAACAACAGCAAGAAGGCCTACCAGACTGTGAAGCGGCTGACAAGTGTTAAACAGCCCAAAGTCTCCACTATCCAAAGCAAGTCTGGCATTTGCCTTACAGAAGAACAAGAAGTCTTGGACAGATGGACAGAGTACTGCTCTGACCTTTACAACCATACACCAAATGGAGACCCATCAGTTCTAGCATGTCCCGAGAGCAGAGAAGAAGAAGAAATCCTCCCAATTCTCCGGGAAGAAGTTGAGGCAGCAGTGCAATCGCTGAAGAAAGGGAAGTCAGCGGGAGTGGACAACATACCAGCGGAACTGCTACAAGCAGGAGGAGAAGCGATGACTGATGCTCTCACCATTATCTGTAACAAGATCTGGCAGAGTGGGGAATGGCCTACACCATGGACCCAGTCGCTTGTCATCACTCTTCCCAAAAAAGGTAACCTTCAGGAGTGTGAAAATTACCGCACCATCAGCCTCATCAGCCATCCCAGCAAGGTCCTCCTGAAAATAATACTCAACAGGTTGAAACCACAAGCTGAACAAATCATAGCTGAAGAACAAGCAGGATTCATGGCAGGGCGAAGTACCACTGAACAGATTTTCAACCTCAGAATAATCTGTGAGAAATACCTACAGCACCAACAACATCTATATCATGTGTTCATAGACTTCAAGAAGGCATTTGACCGAGTCTGGCATGCAGCTCTATGGGCAACCATGAAAGTGTACAACATCAGCCCTAAAATTATAGAAGTCATCAAAAGCCTGTATGACAAGGCTACCAGTGCAGTCCTCCATAACAGCGTCATCGGGAACTGGTTCAGAACAACAATCGGTGTGCGTCAAGGATGCCTACTCTCTCCAACACTCTTCAACATCTTCCTAGAGCGCATCATGTCAGATGCTCTTGCAGATCACGAAGGCACAGTCAGCATAGGGGGCAGAGCAATCTCCAATCTTCGTTTTGCGGATGATATTGATGGATTGGCTGGAGAGGAACAAGAACTTGAACAGCTTGTACAGAGGCTTGACACCACCTCCAGAGCTTATGGAATGGAAATAAGTGCAGAGAAGACCAAAATGATGACCAACAACACCAATGGCATCAACACGGACATCAAAGTACAAGGCCAATCCCTCAACACAGTGCACAGCTTCAAATATTTAGGAGCCATTGTGTCAGACAATGGGTCTCGACAGGAAGTCCTCTCCAGGATCGCACAAACAACTGCTGCCCTGACAAGGTTGAAGCCCATTTGGAAAGACAGAACCATCAGTCTACATTCCAAAGTAAGACTGCTGCGCTCTCTGGTCATCTCCATCTTCCTATATGCTTGCGAAGCATGGACCCTCACAGCAGATCTCCAACGAAGAATACAAAGCATGGAGATGAGGTGCTACAGAAGACTTCTGTGCATTTCCTATACCCAACACATCACCAACGTTGAAGTCCGACAGACCATCACACAAGCCATTGGACAACACGATGACCTGCTCACAGTGGTGAAGAAACGGAAACTCCGATGGTATGGCCACGTCACCAGATCATCAGGCCTTGCAAAGACCATTCTGCAAGGCACAGTGCAAGGAGGTAGAAGAAGGGGGAGACCGAAAAAGAGGTGGGAGGACAACATTCGAGAATGGACTGGTTTGACACTGAGCGAAGCCATGAGGGCTGCTGAGGACAGAGAAAGATGGAGTATGCTGGTTAAGCGATCATCTGTGGTGCCCCTACGACCTTCGGGTTATGGGACAGGACAGGACAGGACAGGGACTCACATTCAGATGATGGGCACCAGTGTATATTAAGCAGTTTTCTCTAAGTCTGTGATACGCCATTTGTTTTAAACTCGCATCATTATGCATCATGTGAATGTGTACATGTAGAGGTTGTGATCATGTGTAGCTTGCAACAAACTGATGTATAACATAGATTAGTGAATGGTCCTATCCTATCCTATCCTATCATGTCCCGTAACCCGAAGGTCGTAGGGGCACCACAGATGATCGTTTAACCAGCATACTCCATCTTTCTCTGTCCTCGGCAGCCTTGATGGCTTCGCCCAGTGTCAAACCAGTCCATTCTCGAATGTTGTCCTCCCACCTCTTTTTCGGTCTCCCTCTTCTTCTACCTCCTTGCACTGTGCCTTGCAGAATAGTCTTTGCAAGGCCTGATGATCTGGTGACGTGGCCATACCATCGGAGTTTCCGTTTCTTCACCACTTTTAGCAGGTTAGCATAGTGAATGGTGCTTGTGGCATAGATTAGTGAATGGTGCTTGTGGCACAGATTAGTGAATGGAGTTTTTACAGGTCAATGTCGTTGTCATGAAGACTACTGGTCATGCTGCACATGGGGACTGTGTTCTAACTTGCTAAAGCTCACAGTGTCCGTCCTTCGCAGTTTGTCTTTTAGATGAGCCATACAATACATTAACAAATTAATGCTGTAGGATCGCGACAGGCCAGAGTTCCATCCCATATAATTATTCATTACATTTTTTTGTTTTGCTTTGGGGTTTGTGGAGGATGGTTAGTTAGTTATTCATTGCTTACAGGGTCCAGCGGACTGCAAAGAGCCAAATCAGGACCACAAATCAACACCACAACTTGGCTGAAAGGGGACTCGCCCCTGATCCGCATAAAAGATCTACTGAAACAACCCCAGTGGTAACACTGAAGGCACTCCACCAGCCGATCACTTTACAATAAAGGCATATAGTAGATTGATAGAACAGAGTCGAGTAGGAATGGAATGAGAAAGAACAAATGAGAAAGACAGAGACAGTGGGAATTTAAAGCACTAAATTTTCAGAAAGTTGGGATACTAGTTATACAGAAACCCCCGGCATGCCTACAGAGGGTGGAGGATGGTAGGGTGGAGTAGCAGGACTAGCGTTAGCATTATAGGCAGTAGTCAGGAGAGGTACATGTCTATAAATCAAGTTTATATATGATCAGTTTTATAGACAGTATCAGATTCACACTCGTAGCAAAGACTATCGGAGGCTTATATGGCACCTCCACCAACACTACAGACCTGCACTATAGACCTCCATCAACTCTACAGACGTCTATCAACACTATAGACCTCCATCAACTCTACAGACGTCTATCAACACTACAGGCCTCCATCAACACTATAGACCTCCATCAACACTACAGACCTGCACTATAGACCTCCATCAACACTACAGACCTCCACTATAGACCTCCATCAACACTACAGACCTGCACTATAGACCTCCATCAACACTACAGGCCTCCACTATAGACCTCCATCAACACTACAGACCTGCACTATAGACCTCCATCAACACTACAGACCTGCACTATAGACCTCCATCAACACTACAGGCCTCCACTATAGACCTCCATCAACACTACAGACCTGCACTATAGACCTCCATCAACACTACAGACCTCCATCAACACTATAGACCTCCATCAACACTACAGACCTCCATCAACACTACAGACCTGCACTATAGACCTCCATCAACACTACAGACCTCCACTATAGACCTCCATCAACACTACAGACCTGCACTATAGACCTCCATCAACACTACAGACCTCCATCAACACTATAGACCTCCATCAACACTATAGACCTCCATCAACACTACAGACCTGCACTATAGACCTCCATCAACACTACAGGCCTCCACTATAGACCTCCATCAACACTACAGACCTGCACTATAGACCTCCATCAACACTACAGGCCTCCACTATAGACCTCCATCAACACTACAGACCTGCACTATAGACCTCCATCAACACTACAGGCCTCCATCAACACTACAGACCTGCACTATAGACCTCCATCAACACTACAGACCTCCATCAACACTACAGACCTCCATCAACACTACAGACCTCCATCAACACTACAGACCTCCATCAACACTACAGACCTCCATCAACACTACAGACCTCCATCAACACTACAGACCTCCATCAACACTACAGACCTCCATCAACACTACAGACCTCCATCAACACTACAGACCTCCATCAACACTACAGACCTCCATCAACACTACAGACCTGCATCAACACTACAGACCTGCACTACAGACCTCCATCAACACTACAGACCTCCATCAACACTACAGACCTGCACTACAGACCTCCATCAACACTACAGACCTCCATCAACACTACAGACCTCCATCAACACTACAGACCTCCATCAACACTACAGACCTCCATCAACACTACAGACCTCCATCAACACTACAGACCTCCACTATAGACCTCCATCAACACTACAGACCTCCATCAACACTACAGACCTCCATCAACACTACAGACCTGCACTATAGACCTCCATCAACACTACAGACCTCCATCAACACTACAGACCTCCATCAACACTACAGACCTCCACTATAGACCTCCATCAACACTACAGACCTGCACTATAGACCTCCATCAACACTACAGACCTGCACTATAGACCTCCATCAACACTACAGACCTCCATCAACACTACAGACCTCCATCAACACTACAGACCTCCATCAACACTACAGGCCTCCATCAACACTACAGACCTCCATCAACACTACAGACCTCCATCAACACTACAGACCTCCATCAACACTACAGACCTCCATCAACACTACAGACCTCCATCAACACTACAGACCTGCACTATAGACCTCCATCAACACTACAGACCTCCATCAACACTACAGACCTGCACTATAGACCTCCATCAACACTACAGACCTCCATCAACACTATAGACCTCCATCAACACTATAGACCTCCATCAACACTACAGACCTCCATCAACACTACAGACCTGCACTATAGACCTCCATCAACACTACAGACCTCCATCAACACTATAGACCTCCATCAACACTATAGACCTCCATCAACACTACAGACCTCCATCAACACTACAGACCTCCATCAACACTACAGGCCTCTATCAACACTACAGACCTCCATCAACACTATAGACCTCCATCAACACTACAGACCTCCATCAACACTACAGGCCTCCATCAACACTACAGACCTCCATCAACACTACAGGCCTCCATCAACACTATAGACCTCCATCAACACTATAGACCTCCATCAACACTACAGGCCTCCATCAACACTATAGACCTCCATCAACACTATAGACCTCCATCAACACTACAGACCTCCATCAACACTATAGACCTCCATCAACACTATAGACCTCCATCAACACTACAGACCTCCATCAACACTATAGACCTCCATCAACACTACAGACCTCCATCAACACTATAGACCTCCATCAACACTATAGACCTCCATCAACACTATAGACCTCCATCAACACTACAGACCTCCATCAACACTATAGACCTCCATCAACACTATAGACCTCCATCAACACTACAGACCTCCATCAACACTATAGACCTCCATCAACACTACAGACCTCCATCAACACTATAGACCTCCATCAACACTATAGACCTCCATCAACACTATAGACCTCCATCAACACTATAGACCTCCATCAACACTACAGACCTCCATCAACACTACAGACCTCCATCAACACTACAGACCTCCATCAACACTATAGACCTCCATCAACACTACAGACCTCCATCAACACTATAGACCTCCATCAACACTACAGGCCTCCATCAACACTACAGACCTCCATCAACACTATAGACCTCCATCAACACTACAGACCTCCATCAACACTACAGACCTGCACTATAGACCTCCATCAACACTACAGACCTCCATCAACACTACAGACCTCCATCAACACTACAGACCTCCATCAACACTACAGACCTGCACTACAGACCTCCATCAACACTACAGACCTGCACTATAGACCTCCATCAACACTACAGGCCTCCATCAACACTACAGACCTCCATCAACACTACAGACCTGCACTATAGACCTCCATCAACACTACAGGCCTCCATCAACACTACAGGCCTCCATCAACACTACAGACCTCCATTAACACTATAGACCTCCATCAACACTACAGGCCTCCATCAACACTACAGACCTCTATCAACACTACAGACCTCTATCAACACTACAGACCTCTATCAACACTACAGACCTCCATCAACACTACAGACCTGCACTATAGACCTCCATCAACTCTACAGACCATGGTGGAGAGGCAACATAAAGCCTTGGACAGTCTGTGCTACACAGTGAATCAGATTGTAATAATGAAGCGCTTCCAGGCTTGGTACATCCCGTTACACTAGGTCTGCTACTTCATTTTTTACGGGCTTGTAAAGCAAAAGATTTCAAGCAATTTAAGAAAAATACAATTACAGGTTGTTTAAATTAAATTAAATAGTGAATTAAATTAACATAAAGTTAGAAGGAACACATTTTTTTTAACTGATGTAGAAACATTTGCAATCAGTATTGCAGTCTCTCTTGTTATTAACATATAAACACGCTATATAAATATTGCTAAAAATTATTTCATAAATGCTTTTATTTATTAAACATCACCCTTGATAACAATAACAAAATGACTGTGTATAAAATAGTAACTCTCTCTCTCTCTCTCTTCACTTCCTCTCTCTCTCTCTCACTTTCCATCCCTCTTTCTTGCTGTCTCTCTCCTTCTCTTTCTTTGCGTCAACATGGGATTGATATTTTTATATCACAGGCTTACAAAGAAACGATGCAATAACGTGTATATTACACAGATGTGGATGCCATCAATATGTATTACAAAAATGAATGTATCACATTTGTTAGTAAACAAATAACAGATGCCTTCTAACACACTCACACATGCACGCACACATACAAAAATGCATGCACACTCACAACTACATACATGCACACACAGACACATGCATACAAACACACAATTGAAGTAAACATAACACTCTATATACAATACTTGTGCAAATCATTATAATCCATCATAAATTATTAGTCAGTGACAAGCCTGCAATCATACATGATTTCTTCTTCAAACTGTTCTTTTCTATTACAACTATATCTGCTCAGAGAGGAGGTCAAGGCGTTAGCAGATACAGGATCTAAATCCAGGAGTCAAGCCAGGATGTAACTCAAGGAGTCCCACCAGAACCTAACTGACTTACTGACTTGGTGAACCAGGCCTCTCTCTCATTTCTGTTGTCCACCTCCATCCCCACACCCCCACATCGGACTTTATCTTTCCTGTCATTTTTGTTATTCCTTATTTCTCCTTATAGCGCACTGAGCATTCTACAATGGATTGAGACACACGCTTTATAAATGGACATCATCATCATCATCAACTCATGGAGTCAGTCAAGGAAGGGCCTAACTCAAGGATTCATAAATTACCACCCTTTATCATAATTCAAAAAGAACAAACTTCCCAAATTATTTCCCTTATTTATGAATTACCTCCCTTTTACAACCATAGAAACAATTGATCAAATTCCAATTATAAATTATATATCTTTTCTTAATTTTTAACAAAATCGTTTTACATTTTACTTCACTTTATAATGCCATTAAAGAATCCAAACTTATCATGCATAAATTACTTCTTTTCACGAATATAAAAAAATAATTATCAAATATAAGTTATTTCCTTACATTCAAAAGTATAAAATATATACATGTTTATACAAATATCCTTGCACCCAAACAAAATGGTCACTGAGGGACTGCCTGCATGTACTTATGCTACCTGTGCTTTCCTTGGACACAACACAACACAACACAAAGACAACACAGATCCCAGTGGATCCCAGAAGTGCGCATGCAGCTTAATTCCCTCTTCCAACAGAACATCAGCCCCAGGACGACTGGAACTGCGTCGCAGAACCATTACAGCAGGACAATACACCACTTGAGACAGGCGGTAACTAGTACACAACCACGGCTCGCACAATCCCCCCCTTGAAAAAACACTGCTGGAACTAGAGTACTTCTCTCTTCAAATTTTTCTCTCTGTAACTCCTCGATTTTGCTACGTACAGCAGTTTTATTTGCTCGCACTCTCAAATTTAATGCGTCTATCTCTCACTGCAAAACTTGCGCGGCTTGTGAAAATATACGCCTGCCCTTGTACCCATATAGCGGCAGTCTTGATCAGTTTAGAATGACAAAGCAAAACTAACAAAACAATGCACGTCTTGAAATAACATTATTTGCAAACTTAGCAATAAACTTTCATTTACTATCTCTCTCTCACCTTCCACACTCTATCACAGGCTTAGAAAACTCATTATCAGAGGCTTAGAAACCTCATTATCACAGGCTTAGAAAACTCACTATCACAGGTTAAGAAAAATGAGTTGTGACATATATGATGGTCCAAAATGACAGCATTACCCATTTACTACAACAAAATTTGTTTGTGACAGACAAAGTCCAATGGTGTGTTTCAGTCATCGTCACTGATGGCCATACTGCTTTGGGAGGCCTCAGACTCTGTACGATGAGTGTCCAACAGTGGCATGGTCTCCTTGTCTCTCTCCTGACAAATAAATACAACAATGATTTTTTTAAATGTAAAAATACAACAACAAAAAAGAGTGATAGCAAAGAATCAATTGTAAAACATATTTTAAAATGAAATGTATGTGCAGTACTACACTAGTTCTGTATTGGGTTACCTCCCTATGTTCAATTGTGGTCCTGATTTGGCTCGGAAGAGTCCGCTGGACCTAAAGCAATAATCATGTAATGTAATGCAATGTAATGTGTTCAATGTTCTAGTACACTCTATTTGAAGTTGGCTTCAGGACAAAACAGCACCGAGCCACTCTGTGTGCATCTACAATCACAGGATCGTCAAGACACGTTTGGAACATTCTTTTCTCCAGGCATGTTTAATGAGGGCAATGTCCATCTTCTCTCCCTCACTGCCTTAAGTTCCCAGGTTCTCAACAGAGACAACTACCCATTTACACACAGGTGGTTCTAAACAGAGACAACAACCCATTAACAGACAGGTGGTTCTCAACAGAGACAAATACCCATTTACAGACAGGTGGTTCTCAACAGAGACAACAACCCATTTACAGACAGGTGGTTCTAAACAGAGACAACTACCCATTAACAGACAGGTGGTTCTAAACAGAGACAACTACCCATTTACAGACAGGTGGTTCTCAACAGAGACAAATACCCATTTACAGACAGGTGGTTCTAAACAGAGACAACTACCCATTAACAGACAGGTGGTTCTAAACAGAGACAACTACCCATTAACAGACAGGTGGTTCTAAACAGAGACAACTACCCATTAACAGACAGCTGGTTCTAAACAGAGACAACTACCCATTTACAAACAGCTGGTTCTCAACAGAGACAACTACCCATTTACAGACAGGTGGTTCTCAACAGAGACAACTACCCATTTACAGACAGGTGGTTCTCAACAGAGACAACTACCCATTAAGAGACAGGTGGCTCTAAACAGAGACAACTACCCATTTACAGACAGGTGGTTCTCAACAGAGACAAATACCCATTTACAGACAGGTGGTTCTAAACAGAGACAACTACCCATTAACAGACAGGTGGTTCTAAACAGAGACAACTACCCATTAACAGACAGGTGGTTCTAAACAGAGACAACTACCCATTAACAGACAGCTGGTTCTAAACAGAGACAACTACCCATTTACAGACAGCTGGTTCTCAACAGAGACAACTACCCATTTACAGACATGTGGTTCTCAACAGAGACAACTACCCATTTACAGACAGGTGGTTCTCAACAGAGACAACTACCCATTAACAGACAGGTGGCTCTAAACAGAGACAACTACCCATTTACAGACAGGTGGTTCTCAACAGAGACAAATACCCATTTACAGACAGGTGGTTCTAAACAGAGACAACTACCCATTAACAGACAGGTGGTTCTAAACAGAGACAACTACCCATTAACAGACAGGTGGTTCTAAACAGAGACAACTACCCATTAACAGACAGCTGGTTCTAAACAGAGACAACTACCCATTTACAGACAGCTGGTTCTCAACAGAGACAACTACCCATTTACAGACAGGTGGTTCTCAACAGAGACAACTACCCATTTACAGACAGGTGGTTCTCAACAGAGACAACTACCCATTAACAGACAGGTGGCTCTAAACAGAGACAACTACCCATTTACAGACAGGTGGTTCTCAACAGAGACAAATACCCATTTACAGACAGGTGGTTCTAAACAGAGACAAATACCCATTAACAGACAGGTGGTTCTAAACAGAGACAACTACCCATTTACAGACAGATGGTTCTCAACAGAGACAATTACCCATTAACAGACAGATGGTTCTAAACAGAGACAATTACCCATTAACAGACAGATGGTTCTAAACAGAGACAACTACCCATTTACAGACAGGTGGTTCTAAACAGAGACAAATACCCATTAACAGACAGGTGGTTCTAAACAGAGACAAATATCCATTAACAGACAGATGGTTCTAAACAGAGACAACTACCCATTAACAGACAGATGGTTCTAAACAGAGACAACTACCCATTAACAGACAGGTGGTTCTAAACAGAGACAACTACCCATTTACAGACAGGTGGTTCTCAACAGAGACAAATACCCATTTACAGACAGGTGGTTCTAAACAGAGACAACTACCCATTAACAGACAGGTGGTTCTAAACAGAGACAACTACCCATTAACAGACAGGTGGTTCTAAACAGAGACAACTACCCATTAACAGACAGCTGGTTCTAAACAGAGACAACTACCCATTTACAGACAGCTGGTTCTCAACAGAGACAACTACCCATTTACAGACAGGTGGTTCTCAACAGAGACAACTACCCATTTACAGACAGGTGGTTCTCAACAGAGACAACTACCCATTAACAGACAGGTGGCTCTAAACAGAGACAACTACCCATTTACAGACAGGTGGTTCTCAACAGAGACAAATACCCATTTACAGACAGGTGGTTCTAAACAGAGACAACTACCCATTAACAGACAGGTGGTTCTAAACAGAGACAACTACCCATTAACAGACAGGTGGTTCTAAACAGAGACAACTACCCATTAACAGACAGCTGGTTCTAAACAGAGACAACTACCCATTTACAGACAGCTGGTTCTCAACAGAGACAACTACCCATTTACAGACAGGTGGTTCTCAACAGAGACAACTACCCATTTACAGACAGGTGGTTCTCAACAGAGACAACTACCCATTAACAGACAGGTGGCTCTAAACAGAGACAACTACCCATTTACAGACAGGTGGTTCTCAACAGAGACAAATACCCATTTACAGACAGGTGGTTCTAAACAGAGACAACTACCCATTAACAGACAGGTGGTTCTAAACAGAGACAACTACCCATTAACAGACAGGTGGTTCTCAACAGAGACAACTACCCATTAACAGACAGCTGGTTCTAAACAGAGACAACTACCCATTTACAGACAGCTGGTTCTCAACAGAGACAACTACCCATTTACAGACAGGTGGTTCTCAACAGAGACAACTACCCATTTACAGACAGGTGGTTCTCAACAGAGACAACTACCCATTAACAGACAGGTGGCTCTAAACAGAGACAACTACCCATTTACAGACAGGTGGTTCTCAACAGAGACAAATACCCATTTACAGACAGGTGGTTCTAAACAGAGACAACTACCCATTAACAGACAGCTGGTTCTAAACAGAGACAACTACCCATTTACAGACAGCTGGTTCTCAACAGAGACAACTACCCATTTACAGACAGGTGGTTTTCAACAGAGACAACTACCCATTTACAGACAGGTGGTTCTCAACAGAGACAACTACCCATTAACAGACAGGTGGCTCTAAACAGAGACAACTACCCATTTACAGACAGGTGGTTCTCAACAGAGACAAATACCCATTTACAGACAGGTGGTTCTAAACAGAGACAAATACCCATTAACAGACAGGTGGTTCTAAACAGAGACAACTACCCATTTACAGACAGATGGTTCTCAACAGAGACAATTACCCATTAACAGACAGATGGTTCTAAACAGAGACACCCATTAACAGACAGATGGTTCTAAACAGAGACAACTACCCATTTACAGACAGGTGGTTCTAAACAGAGACAAATACCCATTAACAGACAGGTGGTTCTAAACAGAGACAAATATCCATTAACAGACAGATGGTTCTAAACAGAGACAACTACCCATTAACAGACAGATGGTTCTAAACAGAGACAACTACCCATTAACAGACAGGTGGTTCTAAACAGAGACAACTACCCATTTACAGACAGGTGGTTCTAAACAGAGAACTACCCATTAACAGACAGGTGGTTCTAAACAGAGAACTACCCATTCACAGACAGATGGTTATAAACAGACACAACTACTCATTCACTGTATCATAGCCCAAATACTCACTGTACTGTAGCCCATACACTCACTGTATCATAGCCCATATACTCACTGTACTGTAACCCATATATTCACTGTACCATAGCCCATATATTCACTGTACCAAAGCCTATATACTCACTGTACCATAGCCCAAATACTCACTGTGACATAGCCAATATACTCACTGTACCACAGCCAATATACTCACTGTACCACAGCCCATACTCACTCTGATTTCAATAATGCGTTCCACGATGGCTTTCCTCTCGTTGGCGTTTTTGGCTAGGGTCAGCTCTTTCTTCAGGGAGTCAATGTCGCGATTCATCTCTCTCTTCTTCCTCTCCAGCTCCAGGATTTCTGCAGTGGTGGCTTCACAGATCCTGTACACAGACATGCATGGTGGTTAACACCACAGATCCTGTATACAGACATGCATGGTGGTTTACACACCGACTCAACCAAAGCTTTTAGGTTTTGAAGTTAGTTCAGCCAGGCTAGCTATAAATAGCTTCGCCGGTGCTCTTCTTTCCTTTCCTTTCACTGAAAGGGAGGGTGTAGGCAAGCTATAAATAGCCCGCAACCAGCAGAATGTGGGAGAACCTAATTTGCTGCACACATAGGCATTGAGCTAGTGTGTTTACAACACAGATCCTGTACACAGACATGGTGGTTTACAACACAGACCCTGTACACAGACATGGTGGTTTACAATACAGATGCTGTACACATGCATGGTGGTTTACAACACAGATCCTGTACACTGACATTGTGGTTTACAATACAGATCCTGTACACAAACATGGTGGTTTACAACACAGACCATATATATACACAGATAGGCATGGTGATTTACAACACAGATCCTGTACACTGACATTGTGGTTTACAATACAGATCCTGTACACGGACATGGTGGTTTACAGCACAGACCATATACACAGACATGCATGGTGATTTACAACACAGAACATGTACACAGACAGGCATGGTGGTTTACAACATAGACCCTGTACACAGACATGGTGGTTTACAACACAGATCCTGTACACAGACATGCATGGTAATTTACAACACAGACCCTGTACACAGACATGGTGATTTACAACACAGACCCTGTACACAGATGGTGGTTTACAATTGCTTTACAACACAGACCCTGTACACAGACATGGTGGTTTACAACACAGACCCTGTACACAGACATGGTGGTTTACAACACAGACACTGTACACAGACATGGTGGTTTACAACACAGATCCTGTACACAGACATGGTGGTTTACAACACAGACACTGTACACAAACATGGTGGTTTACAACAAAGATCATGTACACAGACATGGTGGTTTACAACAAAGATCATGTACACAGACATGGTGGTTTACAACAAAGATCATGTACACAGACATGGTGGTTTACAACACAGACCATACACACAGACATTGTGGTTTACACCACAAATCCTGTACACAGACATGGTGGTTTACAACAAAGATCATGTACACAAACATGGTGGTTTACAACAAAGATCATGTACACAAACATGGTGGTTTACAACAAAGATCATGTACACAGACATGGTGGTTTACAACAAAGATCATGTACACAGACATGGTGGTTTACAACAAAGATCATGTACACAGACATGGTGGTTTACAACACAGACCATACACACAGACATTGTGGTTTACACCACAAATCCTGTACACAGACATGGTTTACAACACAGATCCTGTACACAGACATGCATGGTGGTTTACAATACAGGTCCTGTACACAGACATGGTGGTTTACAACACAGACCCTGTACACAGACATGGTGGTTTACAACACAGACCCTGTACACAGACATGGTGGTTTACAATACAGATCCTGTAAACAGACATGGTGGTTTAGAACAAATACAATGTAAACAGACATGGTGGTTTACAAATACAGATCCTGTACAAAGACATGGTGGTTTACAATACAGACCCCGTACATAGACATGGTTGTTTACAACACAGATCCTGTACACAGACATGGTGGTTTACAATACAGATCCTGTACACAGACATGGTGGTTTACAACACAGACCCTGTACACAGACATGGTGGTTTACAACACAGATCCTGTACACAGACATGGTGGTTTACAATACAGACCCTGTCTATAGGCATGGTGGTTTACAATACAGATCCTGTACACAGACATGGTGGTTTACAACACAGACCCTGTACACAGACATGGTGGTTTACAATACAGATCCTGTACACAGACATGGTGGTTTACAACACAGACCCTGTACACAGACATGGTGGTTTACAACACAGACCCTGTACACAGACATGGTGGTTTACAATACAGATCCTGTACACAGACATGGTGGTTTACAACACAGACCCTGTACACAGACATGGTGGTTTACAACACAGACCCTGTACACAGACATGGTGGTTTACAACACAGATCCTGTACACAGACATGGTGGTTTACAATTCAATTCAATTCAATTCAAGATTTATTCGCCAAGTGACATACATACAGTTATAGTATACATGACACAAAGAATGCTTTAGATCAGCGGCAGGCATGCACAAGATACATAACAAACGAATAAAGCATAGATCTAGTGCGACCTATGTAACCACCATTATACTAGACAGCAGACCCACGCCTGACTAGAACACTCATTTAGAACATAGAAATACAGACATCAACAAACACAACCGAATTACAGATAACAAAACAGGTGCATGATTTTTAATGTACATCATCAGACACATCAAATATACAGATGACTAAAATAGATTCGCACGCAGAAGCACCCTCCCGCAATTCATGACTAATATGACTATACAAGTGCACGCAATAAGGAGCAGCCTAAATAATCCTTATAATTGATTTAAGTGTCTGATAGACCACGGGAAGAAGCCATTCAGTGAGCGTGTGGTTTTGCTGGGGAGGGAACGGAATCTACGGCCTGAGGGGAGCATCTGGAAGAGCACGTGGGCGGGGTGGGACTCACAGAGCTGCCAACCCCTAAAAAAAAATTTCAGTAGCAAACAAAGAAAAATATCAGTAGTTTCAGCTCAATTTCAGTAGCAAATGTACGAACAAGAATTTTCACATGATAAAATGAGCATTATTTAAAATGTTGATATTAGCTTAAATAAAAACCAAACACCAACACAAAAAGCATTAACTTTCAAATATTTATTTTTAAAATGATAGAAATGTTCCTGAAAAAAACCAACAGTTTTAAAATTTTGTTCGGAAAAGCTAACCCAATGGCTCACTACATGTAGACATGACTGTGGTCTCTCTCTCTCTCTCTCTCAGTCTACCGCGCAGTGGCTGCTGAGCTAAAAATAGCGCACACGCAAAGCGCTATACGAAAGTCTATGATATTGACGAAAGCCTAGTAGGCCTACGTCTCTCGCGGCTTTGTTTCGATACTTGTAAAAAAATAGGTATGCTTTGAAATTTTTCTTCCGTAGTATTTCTTGAAATGGCGTAGTTGCGGAATTAAAGAACATTTTCCGGAGAAACTACGGACGTTCCGTAGGGGTTGGCAGCTCTGGACTCATCATGGATAATATGTTTGGCTCTGCGTGTGACCCGTTGCGCATGTAAAGCCTCGATGGACGGGAGGGCCCCACCAACGCATCTTGAAGCCTGGCGCACAACACGGTCTAAACGCTCCTTATCTTGGATGTTTGCGTTGGAATACCAAACAATGAAAGAAAAGGTCAAAATGCTTTCTACAGTGGCGCGGTAAAAATTGGCCATGATAGCTTGGCTGACCCGAAACTTCCTAAGCTGGCGGAGAAAGAATAGTCTCTGATGGGCCTTCTTGACTGCGCCAGTGATGTGCTTTTCCCATCCTAAATCTGAGGAAATGGTTGTGCCAAGAAACCTGAAACTGTCTACTTGTTCTACTACTTCCCCGTTGATGGACAGGGGTTGCATGTTGTTTCTGTTTTGACGGAAATCTACCACTAGTTCTTTTGTTTTGGAGACGTTTAATTCCAGATTGTTGTCTATGCACCAAGCCACTAGCTCCTCCACTGCTTGCCTGTATGCTCCCTCGTCATTGTTAGAGATCAGACCTTCTACCGTGGTGTCATCTGAGAACTTTAATACGACTACCTTATCATGGTGCGACACGCAGTCGTTTGTGAATAGGGTGAACAAAAGGGGAGATAATACGCATCCCTGTGGTGCACCTGTACTCAGGGTCAGTGGGTCGGAGAGCTTGTTGCCTACTCTTACTGATTGGGGGCGGTTAAGGAGAAAATCTAGTAGCCACCTACACAAGGCCTGTTCTACTCCCATGCTCTCTAGCTTGCTATACAGCTTGTGAGGAATGATCGTATTGAATGCCGAGGAATAATCCACAAAGAGAATCCTAGCATAACTTTTGGGAGTGTCAAGATGTTGCAGAATGTAATGCAATCCCAGAGCCACTGCATCTTCAGCGTTTCTATTCTTCCGGTACGCAAACTGATGTGGGTCCATCCGGCTCTCTGTAGCCCGCTGAAGGTGGCGGAGCACCAGGTGCTCAAACACCTTCATGATCACAGATGTTATGGCCATGGGTCTGTAGTCATTTAGTCCACTGATAGTTTTCTTTTTAGGAATCGGGACTATGGTGGAGGTCTTAAAGCACCTAGGCACTGAGCACTGTTGGAGGGAAGCGTTAAAGATGTCAGTGAATACTGGGGCAAGCTGATTAGCGCATGATTTGAGGGCTGCTGGGGTTACACCATCAGGCCCAGGGGCCTTCCTAACAATCTGCTTCTTAAACAGCGCTCTAACTTCGTCTTCCTGTATTGTGAAAGGGGCCGCGAGATTATGATCAGGAGGGGGCAGGGGAGAGCTCAGGGTTACGTTGAGCGTATCAAATCGCGCGTAGAAGTGATTTAACTTATCAGGGAGCATGGGGTCGGGGTCAGGCGAGGTGAAATTCTTATCTTTGTACTGCGTGGCCTGCTGCATGCCTTGCCAAACCTCTCGGGGGTTGTTGGAAGCAAACTGCTCCTCCAATTTGCGACCGTACTCTGCTTTAGCTTTATGAATTGACCTTTTCAGACCATACTTGGCTGCTTTGAA
Source organism: Oncomelania hupensis (assembly GCA_036898135.1). Taxonomy (NCBI): domain Eukaryota; kingdom Metazoa; phylum Mollusca; class Gastropoda; order Littorinimorpha; family Pomatiopsidae; genus Oncomelania; species Oncomelania hupensis. Next base: position 167,895,941 of record CM072511.1, read on the forward strand.
ACGTGTTTCGTCCCCACTCCTAAACTCGGCTTCCTTTATTTTAAGCTTGTCTCTAACTTCCCTTGTGAACCAGGGTTTGTCTTTCAGTGCCACAGTGCTTGTTTTAGTTGGCACACAAACATTCGAACAAAAGTTAATGTATGACGTAACCGTGTCCGTATATTCGTCAAGAGACGGGCATGCGTCTTTGAAAACGTCCCAGTCAGTAGACACAAGGCAATCCTGAAGCATATCAGTAGCTTCAGGGGACCATTTTCTGCTTACCCTCACTACTGGTTTAGTACGTTTAAGTTCTTGTTTGTAGGTTGGAATCAGCAGAATTGACTTATGGTCAGATTCGCCAAGATTGGGTCTAGCGACAGCATGGTAAGCATTAGGAAACACAGTATAACAATGATCTAGTGTTTTTTTTTCTCGGGTAGGAATGTTGACATGCTGATGGTACCTAGGTAGACATTTCTTCAAGTTTACATGGTTAAAGTCACCAGTGATGATGATGGCACTGTTAGGAAAAACAGATTCTGCACTGTTGACGATATCAAAGATCTGTGGCAGAACCACTGATGGGCAGGCCTCTGGAATGACGTACATGCAGATTACAATCACAGAGGAAAACTCACGAGGGGAATAGTATGGCCTACAGTTCACGACAAGACTCTCAAGTTCGGTGGTGCATGACGAGGAGACCACGTGGCTGTCCGCACACCATCTGTTATTCACCATGATGCTGACGCCACCGCCGCGTACTTTCGCAGAAAATTCCGGGCTTCTATCTGCCCTGAACGTAACGAAGCCGGGAGGGGTGATCACGCGGTCAGGCGTGACGGGCTGTAGCCATGTTTCCGTAAGGCAAACGAGAGATGATTCTTGGTACTCACGTTTGCTTGTCATCGACATTTGAAACTTGTCGATTTTGTTGTTGATGGATCGTACATTGGCGAGCAAGATGGCAGGGAGGGGAGGGCGATGGCAGCGACGCCGAAATTTGACTAGCGCACCGCCGCGTCTCCCTCTTTTGCGAGTCGAACAGCGTGTTGTAGTAGTTCGTCTGCTGCAGCTATCGCCATGATGGGATGGCGCAAACCGGTCGGGAGCAGCGAAGAGAAGATCCGATTTAAAATCCGTAGGAGCGACATTTGCAATGTTTGATGTTTGTATGCTGAGAAGAAAGTCTCTGTCATACTTCAGGACACACTCACACGACGTCACAATGAGTAGAAACACAAATAACAATGAAAACATTCGCCAGCTGATCATGTCGCCCTGTGTCGGCGCCATCTTTTCTCCACACTATAGATCCGGTACACAGACATTACAATACAGACCCTGTACACAGACATGGTGGTTTACAATACAGATCCTGTACACAGACATGCTGGTTTACCATACAGATCCTGTACACAGATATGCATGGTGGTTTACAACACAGACCCTGTACACAGACATGGTGGTTTACAACACAGACCCTGTACACAGACATGGTGGTTTACAACACAGACCCTGTACACAGACATGTCAGTTTACAACACAGATCCTGTACACATACATAGTGGTTTACAACAAAGATCCTGTACACAGACATGCATGGTGGTTTACAACACAGACCCTGTACACAGACATGGTGGTTTACAACACAGACCCTGTACACAGATGGTGGTTTACAATTGCTTTACAACACAGACCCTGTACACAGATGGTGGTTTACAATTGCTTTACAACACAGACCCTGTACACAGATGGTGGTTTACAATTGGTTTACAATACAGACCCTGTACACATGCATGGTGGTTTACAACACAGACTGTACACATGCATGGTGGTTTACAACACAGACCCTGTACACATGCATGGTGGTTTACAACACAGACCCTGTACACAGATGGTGGTTTACAATTGGTTTACAACACAAACCCTGTACACATGCATGGTGATTTACAACACAGACCCTGTACACAGACATGCACTGTGGTTTAGACAATCAACCTTTAATGGACATTTCTTATTACTTTCTGTGCAAATATTCCTGCATTGACATAAAAACAATATTCCTGCATTGATATAAAACAATATTCCTGCATTGACATAAAAACAATATTCCTGCATTGACATAAAACAATATTCCTGCATTGACATAAAACAATATTCCTGCATTGACATAAAACAATATTCCCACATTGACTTAAAACAATATATTCCTGCATTGAAATAAAATTGACTTAAAACAATATATTCCTGCATTGAAATAAAACAGTATTCCTGCTTTGACATAAAGTGTACTCGTGATCCTTCGGGTGGTAGATTTTAATTAATCTGTGTTTTCATCTCACAGTGGTGACAGTACCCCATAAAGGCCCATTAAATGACGCTAGGTCTTATGTTTTTCTACTTCTTCTTCTTCTTCTTCTTATTATTATTGTTAACATGCAACACTGTACAGGGTGTCTGGTATGTGCCTTTCCATCCATAATTATGTTATTATGTTATATAGGATTATACCTGTATAAGTCTCTATCCATCCATATTATGTTATATTGAATTATGCATGTATAAGTCCCTATCCATCCATATGTTATTATGTTATATTGAATTACCCATGTTTAAGTCCCTATCCATCCATATGTTATTATGTTATATTGAATTATACATGTATAAGTCCTTATCCATCCATATGTTATTATGATATATTGAATTACCCATGTTTAAGTCCCTATCCATCCATATGTTATTATGTTATATTGAATTATGCATGTATACTTCCCTATCCATCCATATGTTATTATGTTATATTGAATTATGCATGTATAAGTCCTTATCCATCCATATGTTATTATGTTATATTGAATTACCCATGTTTAAGTCCCTATCAATCCATGTTATTATGTTATATTGAATTATGCATGTTTAAGTCCCTGTCCTCCATATGTTATTACGTTATATTGAATTATGCATGTATAAGTCCCTGTCCTCCATATGTTATTATGTTATATTGAATTATGCATGTATAAGAAAAAACAAATTCACTGGATATATCAAATATATGGATGGGTAGGGACGTACGAGCTACCCTGTACAGGTGGCTGTTGTCAGACAATTATGGTGCCATTTCAATATGCTACTCACCGTGCATACTCTCGACTCAAATGATCAGACAGGGCCATTTTGTTGTGGATAAACTGCTGATAGGTTGGCCCGGGCTGAGTGTAGAAGTTAAGGAACACAGCAATCAGGCACTGAAATATCCTGTAATAATGATGATATAGTCTTTTTGAGCGCAGGTCTCCACAAAAACAGTCCATGCTCAATGTACCATGTAACAATTCAGCCTTTCAGTCATTGGTGAGAGAAGCGCTTGACCTCTCTTTTCTCAGAAACAGGTACAGTAGTATGTACTTCCAACAGACCTTGCAGTCTTGAGACCTCTCTTTTCTCAGAAACAGGTACAGTAGTATGTACTTCCAACAGACCTTGCAGTCTTGAGACCTCTCTTTTCTCAGAAACAGGTACAGTAGTATGTACTTCCAACAGACCTTGCAGTCTTGAGACCTCTCTTTTCTCAGAAACAGGTACAGTAGTATGTACTTCCAACAGACCTTGCAGTCTTGAGACCTCTCTTTTCTCAGAAACAGGTACAGTAGTATGTACTTCCAACAGACCTTGCAGTCTTGTGACCTCTCTTTCCTCAGATACAGGTACAGTAGTATGTACTTCCAACAGACCTTGCAGTCTTGAGACCTCTCTTTTCTCAGAAACAGGTACAGTAGTATGTACTTCCAACAGACCTTGCAGTCTTGAGACCTCTCTTTCGACAGATACAGGTACAGTAGTATGTACTTCCAACAGACCTTGCAGTCTTGTGACCTCTCTTTTCTCAGAAACAGGTACAGTAGTATGTACTTCCAACAGACCTTGCAGTCTTGAGACCTCTCTTTCGACAGATACAGGTACAGTAGTATGTACTTCCAACAGACCTTGCAGTCTTGAGACGTTCCCTCTTTTTAAAACAATAGTAGGTTGTTGTCCTATTGTACAATCATTTTGCCTACTATTCATCAGTCATACATCATAGTACTACATTTACAATCCGTGTCTAAAAGATTTTTGAAGGTATTTAGACCATGTGCAGATTTTGCTACATGGGAAATCTTGTTCTATTCTTCAGTTACTCTATTGCTAAAATTAAATGTTGTGGTGCAAGTAGGGTGAGCAACATTATCACGAGCATCTTAACTCTAAAGCCTATGACAAGAATGAGCATCTTAACCATGAGCATCTTAACTCTAAAGCCTATGACTAGTATGAGCATCTTAACTCTAAAGCCTATGACAAGAATGAGCATCTTAACCATGAGCATCTTAACTCTAAAGCCTATGACAAGTATGAGCATCTTAACCATGAGCATCTTAACTCTAAAGCCTATGACTAGTATGAGCATCTTAAACCTAAGTCTTATGAGCATCTTAACCCTAAAGCCTATAAGCATCTTAACTATAATGCCTATGAAAATCTTAACCCTAATGCCTATGAGCATCTTAACCCTAATGCTTATAAGCATCTTAACCCTAATGCTTATAAGCATCTTAACCCTAATGTCTATGAGCATCTTAACCCTAAAGCCTATGAGCATCTTAACCCTAAAACCTATAAGCATCTTAACCCTAAAGCCTATCTCATAAAGCCTATGAGCATCTTAACCCTAAAGCCTATCTCATAAAGCCTATGAGCATCTTAACCCTAAAGCCTATCTCATAAAACCTATGAGCATCTTAATCCTAAAGCCTATCTCATAAAGCCTATGAGCATCTTAACCCTAAAGCCTATCTCATAAAACCTATGAGCATCTTAATCCTAAAGCCTATCTCATAAAGCCTATGAGCATCTTAATCCTAAAGCCTATCTCATAAAGCCTATGAGCATCTTAACCCTAAAGCCTATCTCCTTAGCATAGCTATCTCCTTCCCCTGGTGGCCTTACCTTCCCCAGCTCTAAACACAGCTAGGACCCTACATGTATTGACAGCTCTAAACACAGCCAGAAACCTACATGTATTGACAGCTCTAAACACAACCAGGACCCTACATGTATTGACAGCTCTAAACACAGCCAGGACCCTACATGTATTGACAGCTCTAAACACAGCCAGGACCCTACATGTATTGACAGCTCTAAACACAGCCAGGACCCTACATGTATTGACAGCTCTAAACACAGCCAGGACCCTACATGTATTGACAGCTCTAAACACAGCCAGGAACCTACATGTATTGACCGCTCTAAACACAGCCAGGAACCTACAGGTATTGACCGCTCTAAACACAGCCAGGACCCTACATGTATTGACAGCTCTAAACACAGCCAGGACCCTACATGTATTGACAGCTCTAAACACAGCCAGGACCCTACATGTATTGACAGCTCTAAACACAGCCAGTAACCTACATGTATTGACAGCTCTAAACACAGCCAGTACTCTACATGTATTGACAGCTCTAAACACAGCCAGGACCCTACATGTATTGACAGCTCTAAACACAGCCAGGACCCTACATGTATTGACAGCTCTAAACACAGCCAGGACCCTACATGTATTGACAGCTCTAAACACAGCCAGGACCCTACATGTATTGACAGCTCTAAACACAGCCAGGACTCTACATGTATTGACAGCTCTAAACACAGCCAGGAACCTACATGTATTGACAGCTCTAAACACAGCCAGGAACCTACATGTATTGACAGCTCTAAACACATCCAGGAACGTACATGTATTGACAGCTCTAAACACATCCAGGACCCTACATGTATTGACAGCTCTAAACACATCCAGGAACCTACATGTATTGACAGCTCTAAACACAGCCAGGAACCTACATGTATTGACAGCTCTAAACACAGCCAGGACCCTACATGTATTGACAGCTCTAAACACAGCCAGGACCCTACATGTATTGACAGCTCTAAACACATCCAGGACCCTACATGTATTGACAGCTCTAAACACAGCCAGGACCCTACATGTATTGACAGCTCTAAACACAGCCAGGACCCTACATGTATTGACAGCTCTAAACACAGCCAGGACCCTATATGTATTGACAGCTCTAAACACAGCCAGGACCCTACATGTATTGACAGCTCTAAACACAGCCAGGACCCTACATGTATTGACAGCTCTAAACACAGCTAGGACCCTACATGTATTGACAGCTCTAAACACAGCCAGGACCCTACATGTATTGACAGCTCTAAACACAGCCAGGACCCTATATGTATTGACAGCTCTAAACACAGCCAGGACCCTACATGTATTGACAGCTCTAAACACAGCCAGGACCCTACATGTATTGACAGCTCTAAACACAGCTAGGACCCTACATGTATTGACAGCTCTAAACACAGCCAGGACCCTACATGTATTGACAGCTCTAAACACAGCTAGGACCCAACATGTATTGACAGCTCTAAACACAGCCAGTACCCTACATGTATTGACAGCTCTAAACACAGCCAGGACCCTACATGTATTGACAGCTCTAAACACAGCCAGGACCCTACATGTATTGACAGCTCTAAACACAGCCAGGACCCTACATGTATTGACAGCTCTAAACACAGCCAGGACCCTACATGTATTGACAGCTCTAAACACAGCCAGGACCCTACATGTATTGACAGCTCTAAACACAGCCAGGACCCTACATGTATTGACAGCTCTAAACACAGCCAGGAACCTACATGTATTGACCGCTCTAAACACAGCCAGGAACCTACATGTATTGACAGCTCTAAACACAGCCAGGAACCTACATGTATTGACAGCTGGGTGGATTGGAGTACTAGTGTGCTGTGCAGTAGTTTCCTCATTTACTCTTTCAGTGGTTGCATCCACAGATGGTCACCCGCCCAAGGGCTAACCCAGCTTAATCTCACCTAATACAAAATGTCTAGCATGTGCCTCAACCACTATGCTACTAAGCACTAACCCCCCCCCCCCCCCACTCCCCTCTCCCCTTCCCTCACATCATTCCCCCAAAAAACAACAACAATTCTTTAATTTAAATGGTGAAGGATATGGCAGCTTGGCAATCTCTGTACGGCGGACTTTCTTTCCCGGCTGTCTGTAGTCTCTAAGCTGTCGCATGTGTAAGTAGTGAGAGATGAGAGGACTACGACCCTGCGTGTTGAACTTCACTCTCTCATACTCAGGACCTGGCCCGATCTGGTGAGACTGTGACAAACACAACACAAAACACACATTTTTAAACTGTTTGATAGTAAAGTATTTAGAACAAACTTTGTACAGGAAAATACTTTGAAACTTCACAAACTTTCACAAACCATTTTTACAAAATTCCAAAGCTCTTGGGCCAACAGAGACAAGGTAAAGTAGCATATCTCTATCCTATCCTATCCCGTAACTCAAAGGTCATAAGGGCACCACAGGTGATCGTTTAACCAGCGTACTCCATCTTTCTCTGTCCTCAGCCACCCTCATGGCTTCACTCAGCGTCAAACCAGTCCACTCTCGAATGTTGTCATCCCACCTTTTTTTTTTAACCCTCTTCTTCTGCCTCCTTGAACTGTGCCTTGCATGATGGTCTTTGCAAGCCTGATGATCTGGTGATGTGGCCATACCATCGGAGTTTCCATTTGTTCACCACTGTGAGCATGACATCGTGTTGTTTAATGGCTTGTGTGATGATCTGGCGGATTTGGTTGTTGGTGATGTGCTGGATATAGGAAATGCCCAGAAGTCTTCTGTAGCACAGACCTTTCACACCTCCACCACACAAATACACAGACATAAATACTATAGACCTTTCACACATCCATTACACAAATACACATTGCATCACATTATTATTGCTTTAAGTCCAGCAGACTCTTCCGAGCCAAATCAGGACCGGACAACCCCTGATCCGCATAAAAGATCTGCTGAAACAACCCTATTGGTAAAACCAAAAGCTCTCCACCAGCCAGTCACTTTACAATAACGACATCCCACGCAGGGGATGGCTGAGGCTTCACCCCAACTTATCGAACCCCCGTTTACAAAAACAAAATAGAATACAAACATCATTATAAATTATCAACAAAACACATACATATAAAATGCCTACATTGCTAAATAATAACATCATAGGAAGCCCTAGTGACCACCTGGCAGAAAGCGTCCAATATTCCCAAGCTGATCCAACAGACCTCATACACAAACAAGGAGTCTTGTCCCGGAAGAGTTTTCAAGAAAAAAGGTAGGAGACTGGTCTAGCGAAGAAGACGATAGTATAGCAGATTGATAGAACAGAGCAGGAATGAGAAAGAGCAAATGAGAAAGACAGCGACAGTGGGAATTTAAAGCACTAAATTTCCAGAAAGTGGGGATACTATTTATACTGAAACCCCCGGCACCCCAACGGGGGTACACAAATATACAGACATCAATACTCATAGACAATCGATAGTGTATTGCTAAGTGAGATACTATATCTACACACATATACACACATTAATACTGACAGACAAGAGATAACGTATTGCTAAGTGAGACACTACATACATATACAGACATTAATTCTGACAGACAAACACACAATGTATTGCTAAGTAAGACACTACACACAGCAAACAAAAGCCTCACTTCTTTGGACACTTTCTTGCCAGCAGCTGGGGTGGTAGAGATGAGGATGTTGGCAGGCCTGGAGCCAATGGGGCCCAAGGGGAGACCAGTCACTTTGCTCACTTCCCTGGATTCCAGCAGCGGTGAGTCGGAGCTCTCCCCTAGCTTGTTAATTGTCTTGGTGAAGCCGTCCATATCCAGACTGACATCCACTGAAACAGGGAAGCAATTCAATTCAAAATATTATTTGTATGACTTTTCACGTACATGCAGTTTTAGACCGCTTCATTGTCTTACACCCACATCAAACTAAATCTAACCAATTAATGCTGACAGGGAATGAAAGAGATCACGGACCATCACAACATTTCAACATATTAAAGTCAGGGGATGCAACTCTTCAGGTCCGTATACAGCTTAATGAAGCTAGGTTTGTGACTTGTTCCAGGGATTGAGCAAAACACTCTTGCCAGATCAGTAAAGCACACATGCATGACCACCAAACAGTATTCAAACGTTTGAGGAAAAAAAAAAGCTATGCACTGTGTTGAGGGATTAGCCTTGGATTTTGATGTACATGTTGATGCCATTGGTGTTGTTGGTCATCATTTTGGTCTTCTCTGCACTTAGTTCCATTCCAAAGGCTCTGGAAGAGGTTCCAAGCCTCTGTACCAGTTGTTCAAATTCTTGTTCTTGGCAGCCACTATCAGGAAAACACTCACTCCCAGGAAAGTGGAAACCACTGTCAGGAAAATGGTGAAAAATAAAAGACCAGCAGACATACTGTGTTTATTAAGTGCTGCTGCTTCCATCATCTTCTTTGTGGCAGCGCTTCCTTCTTTTCCTCCTTTATGGCCGTCAGATCGCAGCTGCATGTCATCCCATTTCTTCCAGGTTTCTGGTACCGGCTTCAAACCTGCACAGACATTTAAAAAAACAACAACATGAATACTACCAAGCAATTATCATGCATGACGGATGTTACAACTAGTAGAACATAGCAAAGTGGAACACACAACAGGCATATGCTCTCTCTTATAACTCTTTGCTCTTCTCCTTCTTAAGTATGCAGTGGACACCCTGACCGGGCGAGGAACAACTCTACAACTTCAGGGTGTGCACGACATGTCAAGGTTTTAAAATCACATTTATTTTGCTGTTTGTTTCAAACTGTGGACAGTGTTGGTATATGTTTGGTTTTAGTGGGCCCCCAACCCTGCCAGAACTGAGGCTCTGAATGCCTGAAGGGTGGCTGCATTAATGGCTTTGTCACTGAGGAAGCTCCATTGCACATTTTAATTGCTTTGGTTACAGTTAAAAATACAATGGCAGGTTTAGTATAAGCAGCTATAGACACCTCACCAAGTTTTTTCTATGGCACACCTTTTACCACTACTGTTAATACGACAAATAAGAATGATTTTGGTTTCATGTTTTACCAGAACACACTTGAACAGGAAAATTAGTTTTTTGAAAGATCCCACATTCATTCAAAATCATAAGAATGTATAATAATAATAATAATAATAATAATAATAATAATAATAATAATAATAATAATAATAATAATAATAAACATCTGTACAGTGCCCTTCCTCACTAGAGCTGATAGCGCTTTACAGAAGAAAAAAATCAAATAAAATAAATACTTAAATAAATAAATGAAGCAAAAGCAAAACATGAAATACCAAATGTTCACCTCAACATGGACACATACCTTTACAATTGTGAAATAAATGCTAAGTGCAAACAAAACAATATATCATTGCAAATTACTACAATAAAATACAATAAAGTAAAACAAACCAAAACGAAATAAAATGAAACAAATCAATAAACAAATGTTGTAGAGTGGGAGGCAACTGGTCATGCTCAGGAGGGATTGCTCCACTTGAAGCTATGAAGGAGTTTGTTGCTTTGTTGTCAGTGTGGCCCAGAGAAGATTGTTGACAATGTGGCCCAGAGAAGATTGTTGACAATGTGGCCCAGAGAAGATTGTTGACAATGTGGCCCAGAGAAGATTGTTGGGCAAGTGCTTGGCAATGTGGCCCAGAGAAGATTGTTGTCACTGTGGCCCAGAGAAGATTGTTGTCACTGTGGCCCAGAGAAGATTGTTGTCACTGTGGCCCAGAGAAGATTTTTGTCACTGTGGCCCAGAGAAGACCGTTGTTAATGTGGCCCAGAGAAGATCGTTGACAATGTGGCCCAGAGAAGATTGTTGGGCAAGTGCTTGACAATGTGGCCCAGAGAAGATCGTTGTCACTGTGGCCCAGAGAAGATTGTTGTTAATGTGGCCCAGAGAAGATCGTTGTCAATGTGGCCCAGAGAAGATTGTTTGGCAAGTGCTTGACAATGTGGCCCAGAGAAGATTGTTGTCACTGTGGCCCAGAGAAGATCGTTGACAATGTGGCCCAGAGAAGATTGTTGGGCAAGTGCTCGACAATGTGGCCCAGAGAAGATTGTTGTCAATGTGGCCCAGAGAAGATTGTTGTCAATGTGGCCCAGAGAAGATTGTTGTCAATGTGGCCCAGAGAAGATTGTTTGGCAAGTGCTTGACAATGTGGCCCAGAGAAGATTGTTGTCACTGTGGCCCAGAGAAGATTGTTGTCACTGTGGCCCAGAGAAGATTGTTGTCAATGTGGCCCAGGGAAGATCGTTGATAATGTGGCCCAGAGAAGATTGTTGTCACTGTGGCCCAGAGAAGATTGTTGTCACTGTGGCCCAGAGAAGATCGTTGATAATGTGGCCCAGAGAAGATCGTTGACAATGTGGCCCAGAGAAGATTGTTGTCACTGTGGCCCAGAGAAGATCGTTGACAATGTGGCCCAGAGAAGATTGTTGTCAATTGGGCCCAGAGAAGATTGTTTGGCAAGTGCTTGACAATGTGGCCCAGAGAAGATTGTTGTCAATGTGGCCCAGAGAAGATTGTTGGGCAAGTGCTTGACAATGTGGCCCAGAGAAGATTGTTGTCACTGTGGCCCAGAGAAGATTGTTGTCACTGTGGCCCAGAGAAGATTGTTGTCACTGTGGCCCAGAGAAGATTGTTGTCACTGTGGCCCAGAGAAGATTGTTGTCAATGTGGCCCAGAGAAGATTGTTGGGCAAGTGCTCGACAATGTGGCCCAGAGAAGATTGTTGTTAATGTGGCCCAGAGAAGATCGTTGACAATGTGGACCAGAGAAGATTGTTGTCAATGTGGCCCAGAGAAGATTGTTTGGCAAGTGCTTGACAATGTGGCCCAGAGAAGATTGTTGTTAATGTGGACCAGAGAAGATTGTTGTCAATGTGGCCCAGAGAAGATTGTTTGGCAAGTGCTTGACAATGCGGCCCAGAGAAATTTGTTGGGCAAGTGCATGTGGGTTATGCAGGACAAATAAATAAATACACAAATAAAAAAATAACAAAATCAGACCTGTGACCCATTCATGGCAGAGGTTGATGAGGTACTGCTTGAACTGGTCGTCAAATCGCCACTGAGACTCTGGGAAAGCAGTGACGTAGGCAGAGTACAGAGCCTGAGCCAGGCAGTCGGGGTACTCCTACACAACACAACACATACACAGTGTGGGTACTCCTACACAACACAACACATACACAGTGTGGGTACTCCTACACAACACAACACATACACAGTGTGGGTACTCCTACACAACACAACACATACACAGTGTGGGTACTCCTACACAACACAACACATACACAGTGTGGGTACTCCTACACAACACAACACAAGTACACTGGGTACTCCTACACAACACAACATATACACAGTGTGGGTACTCCTACACAACACAACACATACACAGTGTGGGTACTCCTACACAACACAACACATACACAGTGTGGGTACTCCTACACAACACAACACAAGTACACTGGGTACTCCTACACAACACAACACATACACAGTGTGGGTACTCCTACACAACACAACACATACACAGTGTGGGTACTCCTACACAACACAACACATACACAGTGTGGGTACTCCTACACAACACAACATATACACAATGTGGGTACTCCTACACAACACATACACAGTGTGGGCACTCCTACACAACACAACACAAGTACACTGGGTACTCCTACACAACACAACACAACATAATTAGTACAAACTAATGATAAATCAGCTCAATAATAAACTGGCATTATTTGTACAGAGCAGGATTGTGCTCAGTTGTCTGGCATGTGAGACAATGTGACCAATGCAGCAAGTGGCCACCTTGCACGCCATGAGTTAGATCCTATATTAGCCAGCCCCTTCAGCCACTCTTCAGCTGGAAAAGGGCTACATAAAAAACATTGAAATAAATCAAAATGTAACAAATCCACTGTTGAGGTGAAAACGAAGGGGTCGCTAAGAGTCCAGTAAAGGTGTTATATTTGCAAACAGAGTGCACAGTGTGGGAGGATTTGTAAACACAGTGGACAGTGTGGGAGGAACACAGTGCACAGTGTGGGAGGATTTGCAAACACAGTGCACAGTGTGGGAGGATTTGTAAACACAGTGGACAGTGTGGGAGGATTTGTAAACACAGTGGACAGTGTGGGAGGATTTGTAAACACAGTGGACAGTGTGGGAGGATTGGTAAACACAGTGGACAGTGTGGGAGGATTTGTAAACACAGTGGACAGTGTGGGAGGATTTGTAAACACAGTGGACAGTGTGGGAGTATTGGTAAACACAGTACACAGTGTGGGAGGATTGGCAAACACAGTGGACAGTGTGGGAGGATTGGCAAACACAGTGCACAGTGTGGGAGTATTGGTAAACACAGTGCACAGTGTGGGAGTATTGGTAAACACAGTGGACAGTGTGGGAGGATTGGCAAACACAGTGCACAGTGTGGGAGGATTTGTAAACACAGTGGACAGTGTGGGAGAATTTGGAAGGTTGGAGAGAGGGAAGCTGGGGAGGGGATTGGTGAAGAAGGAAAAAAAAAGAACTCACAGACAAAAACTTGTCTTTGACGTCGATGTGAATGCTGGTGAAGAGAGCGACGTAGCTGTCAGCAATCCTGTCAAACAGTAAATCTTTCTCCTCCTCCAAGCCTTTCTGTCATGAGCATAGCACTAGTCCATTTCACACAATAATAAAAACATTTGATACTCTTACCAAATGTGTATTATAACTCAGAATAAATTCTTTTCTTCATCAAAACATATCTACCATCCGCATTTCTTCCTTGAAATTTTGCCTCAAGATGGCTCAAATACAACTGAGACAGATTTTAAAAGCCAAATTGGATACTAGTAAGAAAGTGGCACTGTTTTGAATGGCGGTGTGCTACTGCAGAAAGTCTCCCTTTTTCCACAACAGTTGCTCTGCCCAAAAAACTTATGATAGGTTGGGATCTATCGGCTGACATTTAACCACCAAAACCTTATTATAGGTTGGGATCTATCGGCTGACATTTAACCACCAAAATCTTATGATAGGTTGGGATCTATCGGCTGACATTTAACCACCAAAACCTTATTATAGGTTCGGATCTATCAGCTGACATATTTTAACCACCAACACCTTATGATAGGTTGGGATCTATCAGCTGACATTTAACCACCAAAATCTTATGATAGGTTGGGATCTATCGGCTGACATTTAACCACCAAAACCTTATGATAGGTTGGGATCTATCAGCTAACATTTAACCACCAAAACCTTATGATAGGATGGGATCTATTGGCTGACATTTAACCACCAATGGTTCTCCTTTTACACTTTGTGAAATATTTATACTGCTGCAATTGTAGTTTACGGGGGGAATATTGGAATCATTTTAAAGCCTTACGTAAGTACAGATGAAATTCCATATGTTTTACATTGTAATCTTTAATACGCATACTCCATGCTTTCACATACAAAGTCAACAATCGTCCACAAAGATCTGATGATAGAAAAACAACAGGCGGTACCTCTTTGTTGAAGTGGCCGAGGAAGACCCACCAAAACGTATCCTGCATTACTGCAGCAGATGCCTCAGACAGAAACAGCTTCTTCCAGAATTTGCGGAAACCAGGCTGAAAAAACAAGAAGGGTAAAGTGATAGACTAACTAAAGGAATGATAACTCTGCATTCCCAATGAAGATTTTACCGAGTTAAGTTTCCTTTGTGTTACATTATCTGTTTTTCCTGCAATAGAATAACTGCTTATTTCTAAGGAACTAAACCTAATTTGTTTGCATCTCTCTGAGCAAAGAACAAACAAAATTGCTAATGTTATAAACCTTTACGTTTTGCTGACAAACTGATCCAATAAACCCTTAGTTTTCACTGTCACATATTGCAGCCTCGTTGTGGACAGATTACAGTTTGAGAATAAAACAAACACCACAATAGGGTCTTAATTTCATTGAAAACATGCCCAAAGAAGCATAGTTAGTTATTGTTTATAGGGTCCAGCAGACTGCAACGAAACAAATCATGCCCACAGCTTCCTTGAAAGAGGCATCACCCCTGATCCATATAAAAGATCTGCTGAAACAACTCTAAGGGTAACCATGAAGTCACTCCACCATCCGGTCACTATACAAAAAATGTATCCCATGCAGGAGACGCTGAGGCTGTACTCTAATTTCTTAATTACTTCAAACAGAGCACAGTAGCACACTGAATTAAATGAAAATAAGACATTTTAAAAATATTTTTGTCCTGCATATTTCATTTTCTGTACTGATATTATTATTATTATTATTATTATTATTATTATTATTATTATTATTATTATTATTATTATTATTATTATTGAAGATTTTTATAGCGCACTTATCTCGCCGTACTTGACCAGGCTCTAGGCGCTGGCCGATACAGGATGTAACTCAAACAGTCCGAGACGCCCACCCGCAGCCTATGGGCGCATGGTCTGACGCCCGGACAACTAAGCACTATCCTGGCCAGCCAAGGATGGGGGAGAAGGACCAAGTGCATGCTGGGTGTGTTCTTGTTACCGGCACTCACCCATGTAGGACATGAGCGTCAGGATCTTTAAAGTCCGTTGTGATGGAATGTATGTGACACTCAGACTAGACCTCGGTTTATACTCTCATCCGAAGGAGTAGGAAACGGGAGTAAAGTGTCTTTCCTAGGGACACAACACAATGGCCCGGACAGGGCTCGAACCCGGGATCTTCAAATCCGCAAGCCAAAGCACTAACATTAGACCACCGTGCCTCTTTGATATCAGTGTGCTTGTGTTTTGTAAAATTGTATTTCAAGGGAAAAAGTACAGGCAAGCTTTTATTTGTATGTGCACAACTAGCACTGAAAATGGCCACATTATAACCACCACAATCCTTCACTACTGTAATTATCAATGGTTATTTTGGTATTCTTACATTGAAGTTCTGGATATTTGTGATTCTGTGAAGCAGTTGAGGTGCTTCAAGCTGATGTGGCAACTCTACCAATTCTCCATGTCGAAAGCCAGGAAACATGCAGTAGTCCATGGAACGTTTCTTTGCCTCCATCAAGGCATCAGCAAAATCCTGCCAATTACATTGAAAACATTTTAACATAAAAGAAATACAATAATAATAAGATTTACTGCAGCTATACGTACACATGCTTTTGCCCCAATCAAGTTCACAGAGCAGTGATCTGTACAAACATACACGTTACTCCATCTCACAAACACAGTCACACACTTCATCTTAAATATACTATACATATTGTACACACTCCATCTCAAATACACTACACATGTTATATACACGCCATCTCACACACACTACACATGTTAGATACACACTCCATCTCAAATACACGTAATATACATGTTATACACACTCCATCCCAAATACACTACACATGTTATACACACTCCATCTCCCACACACTACCAATGTTACACACACTCACATACACAACAAACACATCTACCACTCACATTTGTGATGAAAAGGCTGGGAGATTGCCAATAGGAAAATTTAAAAAGTGGAAATCAAATTTTATTTTGACATTTTTTTTGTAAAATAAATATTTAATGCTGAATAATATTGTTAATATTGGATACATAAGAAATAAAAGAAACAAAGTACATGATGATTTATAGTCTCACAACTAACAAAGAAGAAATTTGCCATCAGAGACATTTGCTGTCATTTCAAGCTTTTAGAATCCACGATTCATTTCATTTGATAGGAAAATAAAAGAAACATGCCAGCCTCTTGATGATGTAATGTAAATAATTAACTCCAACAGTCAATATTTTTATGCCCTTTATTTCAATCTCATTAAGGTCAAGGGTATAGTTTGCAAGTTTTAACACCAACTTTGAATTTAAGGCTTCCCTCCCTTTGACCATACTGATTTCTTGTGGTCAGCGATGTGTTTTAATGTGCTGGTGTTTTTCATCTTAGGTGGATGTGACATTTGCTGAACACCATTGTACTGGTAAAGCTTGACTGAGAAACATCTGTATCTGTGTTTATGAGCTCTAAGCACGAGCATGTGGTTATATAATTACTTTAGTGGATATATGTGCATATTATGATTGAAGCTTGCCTGTAACTTCTATGTATTTGGAGCTCTGTGTGTGAGTGCTGTCAAGTGCGGAGTGCTCATCAACTCGATGGAGATGTTGCAGCGCGCACTATATGAATTTCATTTATTATTATTATTATTATTATTATTATCATCATCATCATCATCATCATCATCATCATCATCATCATCATCATCATCATCATCATCATCATCATCATCATCATCATCATCATATAAAACATGAAATAGTCTACGTTGCACAGTTCAGTGTTTCAAAACTAACAATAAAAAAATCTACAAACACAAATACAAGGACATTTTCTTAAAAAGTGAAATCCATCAGTGTTTGGACTTACAGTACTCTTGTGTCCTCTGGAACTGTAATGACACTTGACCACATCAGAGTGGGAAGCCTCAGTGATGAATGCTAATTGGAACACAAACAACAAATAATATCATTATATGTTGAAAACAATTTGTTTTTTTTTTTAATTTTTGTAGAGGAAAGGGAGGAGACTGGTTGAGGCTATGGAGAGAAATTGTCTACCCTAATTTTCTTGGTTAGACTAGCCTTGGGTGGCTCCTGCTGTGCAGAATCCTTTGGGGGTGCCATTGGGTTATGCAGGACAAGGCGATACGACATTTGTTCTCCGAAGCTGACCATTCGTCTTCTGCTTTTGGTGATGAGCGGGACGACATTGTCGGCAGACATTTTACGCAAGTCGGTGGCAGCGGCTTTGCAGCAAAGTGTCGTGGCAACCCGGTACGACCAACCACGCTTCACTGCCTTGCAGAGCAAATATTTTTATGTCCCTCGTTTGAGGGATAAAATGAAAATAACAGCTGGGGTTGAGCCGTGTTCTCAAGGTTGGTGGCCGAGATGCGGGAGTCAAATACTCCGCTTGGCTACATTTTAAAATATAATTTCAATGTAAACTGCTGAAAGTTGAAAGTGGAAAAGAGAAGCGCAAACTACACTCAGAGTTTGAATGAGCAGCAACCTCAAGCTGCCTGAGGTATCCTATCCTATCCCATAACTCGGAGGTCGTTGGGGCACCACAGATGATCATTTAACCAGCGTACTCCATCTTTCTCTGTCCTCAGCAACCCTCATGTTTTCTTTCAGTCTCAAGCCAGTCCATTTTGGAATGTTGTCCTCCACCTCTTTTTTGGTCTTCCTCTTCTTCTGCCTCCTTGCATCATGCCTTGCAGGATGGTTTTTGCAAGGTCTGGTGACGTGGCCATACCATCGGAGTTTGGTTCTACACCACTATGAGCAGCTCATCATGTTGTCCAATGGCTTGTGTGATGGTCTGTCGAATTTTGTTGTTGTTGATGTGCTGTGTATAGGAAATGCCCAGAAGTCTTCTGTAGCACCTCATCTCCATGCTTTGTATTCTTCGTTGTAGATCTGCTGTGAAGGTCCATGTTTTGCAGGTGTAAAGGAAGATGGAGATGACAAGGGAGCGCACCAGCCTTACCTTGGAATGTAGACTGATGGTCCTGCCTTTCCAAATGGGCTTCAACCTTGTCAGGGCAGCAGCGATCCTGGAGGATTTCCTGCCGGGAGCCATTGTCTGATACAATGGCTCCTAAATATTTGAAGATATGCACTGTGTTGAGGGATTGGCATTGGACTTTGATGTCCGTGTTGATGCCATTGGTGTTGTTGGTCATCATTTTGGTCTTCTCTGCACTTATTTCCATTCCAAAGGTTCTCTGAGATTCCCACTTGCAGTTTTTGGTTGCACAGTCTGATGCCCAGACCACTTAGCACAATCCTGGGCGACTAGAGATGGGGAGGAGGGAACTAGTGCTTGCTGGGTGTATTTGTGTAGCCGGCACTCACTTGTCTAGGACATGAGCATGAGGATCTTTAAAGTCCGTGCAATGGAATGTGTGTGTGCACAGACTAGCCCCAGAATATTGATTTTTACTTTTTGTTGTCAGCAACTTAAACATAAATGTTACATTCGAGATTATACAATAATATATCAACACTCTTTGGCTGAACAGAAAAAGCGGTTCTGTACGCAATAAAACAGTGGAACTGTAAAGATTGCAGGGAGTTCATATAGGAAATTAAACATATGATACATTGTGTGATTTCTAGAGGAATAAATATTTCTTTCTGTTGGGTTCCATCACATTGCGGCATTCATTGGAATGACGTATGCGACAGTTTAGCTAAGGAGAGAGCACAAAGGTCGTCAGATTTTATATCTGTAACAAGTTTGAATATGTGTAATCATGAGATGTTTCCATTACTAGAAAAGGCAGCGTAAGGTTAGGGTAGGTAAGTCAGAACCATGGTACAGTGCTGTCGAAGATGAGCTCAGTGAAGCCAAGAGGCAGCGTCGTCAGGCTGAGAGGAGATGGTTGAAGAGTGGTCTCACAGTGGGCAAACAAATTTACACTGCTGCCAAGCGACGAGTAATGCAAATTGTCCATAGGGCCAAGTCTGCTTTCTTTAGTGGTCGAGTGGCCAACAGTGAGACTAGCAAGCAACTCTTCTCGGTCTGTGACCGCCTCAGAGGCAAGGAAAAAAGTAGCGCTCTACCTACCACTCACCCACCTTGTGACTTACCAGATGTTTTTTGTCACTTTTTCACCAAGAAAGTCACTGATATACGCTATGAACTTGATCACGATGCTGGTGTGCAGACAAATGTAGATGCATTGCCAACTGTTTTAAATTATGTACGGTTTGACCATTTTGAACCAGTTTCTGTTAATGAAGTCAGGGAGGTCATAAAAAAATCTAAACCAACCACTTGTTCTCTTGATCCCATTCCCACTTCTCTCCTCCTTGACTGCCTTGACCCTCTTCTCCCAACAATAACACACATTGTCAATGAGTCTCTGTCCACCGCTACTGTTCCTGCACCTTTCAAGACGGCAGTTGTCAAGCCACTGCTCAAAAAGCCCAGCCTAAATCAGAATGAACTAAAAAACTACAGACCAGTATCTAATCTATCATTTTTGTCCAAGGTTACAGAAAAGTTGGTACTGAAGCAGTTACTCTCATACTTGCAAAGCAACTCTCTTCTCAGTCCCCATCAGTCAGCCTATCGCACCTCTCATAGCACCGAGACAGCATTACTCAAAATCACAGGTGACATTCTGCTTGCTCTGGACAAAGGCAACTTATCTCTTTTAACACTTCTTGATCTATCGGCTGCCTTCGACACTGTAGACCACAATATTCTGTTCGAAACTCTCGAGTCGCAGTTTGGAGTTTCAGGGAATGCCTTGGCCTGGTTCAAGTCATACCTCCAAGGTCGTACGCAAACTGTCAGCATTGCTGAGGTGCTCTCAAAGAAGGAAAATTTGACTTATGGTGTGCCGCAGGGGTCAGTTCTTGGACCGATTCTCTTCGTGTTGTACACAAAGCCGTGTAACTGTTGAAGCTTTTGCTGACGATACTCAGCTTTTAAAATCAAGTCTTCCGGTACAAATCGATACCAATGTCCAGACTGTACAGAATTGCATTTTTGATGTCCGATCCTGGATGAAACAAAACAAGTTAAAGCTCAATGATGATAAAACAGAGGTTCTCCTGTTCAAAAAGACCAGAACTGCCTTAGCTTGCACCTTGCCTACCTCTGTAAGTGTAGGAGAGCATGAAATCTCTTTCTCTCAGTCGGCTAGAAATCTAGGCTTTTTTATGTCGAGTGACATGACGCTTGATTTCCATATTGCACAAGTTTGTAAATCAGCATATGCTGCCTTGCGTCAGATCAGCTCCATTCGCTGCTACTTAACCCTTCAAGCAACCATCACCTTAGTCTGTGCTTTAGTCTTGTCTAGGCTAGACTATTGTAATGCCTTACTGGCTTCCTGCCCGAGTCATCTCAAAGACAAACTTCAAAAAGTCCAGAATTGTGCTGCTAGGCTAGTCTTCAGGGCAAAAAAGCGCGATCACATCACTCCACTACTCCGTAAGCTTCATTGGCTACCCATAGAGGCCCGCATTAAATACAAACTGTCCGTACTGTGCCACAATTTATTCTCTGGAACCTGCCCTTCATATCTGTCAGATCTGCTGTCTGTCTATGTCCCTTCTCGCACTCTTCGCTCTTCTTCTGACTCTTGCACACTCTGCATTAAAAAAAACAACACCAAAATGTACGGAGAACGGGCATTCACCTATTGTGCACCCAGACAATGGAACACTCTTCTAGCCAACATCAGACACAAGCAGACCACACCCTCATTCAAGCAAGCTCTAAAATCTCACCTCTTCAAACTCTACTATCCTGATTGAATCCTTCATTCTATAGACCCTAGCCGCAGCTCATATTTGTTTTGCTTTTGGCTATGCATGTGGATTTGCTGTGATTGTGATGACTTGTTTGCAGAAAGTTAACTTTATGTATTTTGTTTGATTTTGTGTGTGTGGTTTTATTTTTTTTTTCTCATTGTATAATTTCTAATGCAATATTGTAAGTTGTTTCATGTTTGTTTCTTTCCTTTCATGTAAAGCGCTATGCGCTTGTCTCTAAAAGGACAAGTAATAGCGCTATATAAATGTCCATTATTATTATTATTAAACATTACTTCCATACAACGTAAACACTACTTCCATACAATGTAAACACCACTTCCATACAATGTAAACACCACTTCCATACAATGTAAACACCACTTCCATACAATGTAAACACCACTTCCATACAATGTAAACACTACTTCCATACAATGTAAAAACTACTTCCATACAATGTAAACACATCTTCCATACAATGTAAACACCACTTCCATACAATGTAAACACCACTTCCATACAATGTAAACACTACTTCCATACAATGTAAACACCACTTCCATACAATGTAAACACTACTGCCATACAATGTAAACACCACTTCCATACAAAGTAAACACCACTTCCATACAACGTAAACACCACTTCCATACAATGTAAACACTACTGCCAGTGCCATACAATGTAAACACCACTTCCATACAATGTAAACACCACTTCCATACAATGTAAACACCACTTCCATACAATGTAAACACTACTTCCATACAATGTAAACACTACTGCCATACAATGTAAACACCACTTCCATACAACGTAAACACCACTTCCATACAACGTAAACACCACTTCCATACAACGTAAACACCACTTCCATACAATGTAAACACCACTTCCATACAATGTAAACACCACTTCCATACAATGTAAACACTACTGCCATACAATGTAAACACCACTTCCATACAACGTAAACACCACTTCCATACAACGTAAACACCACTTCCATACAATGTAAACACCACTTCCATACAACGTAAACACCACTTCCATACAACACTTACTTCTTGAAGGGGTGTGGAAGAGGCGTTCAGCGAGACGTGAATGGCGTTTCTCATCGGTGACAATGTGAACAGCGTAACCGTTCAGCTTGTCTTCCACACTGTCCAAACGTTTCTCCAGGTCATCCAACAGCCCTAATCCCAAAGCTGGTTGCTGCGTCAAGGACTGGCATATTCTGTTTATTTAAACTGATATTCACAACTGGTTCTGTTTTTTTAAAAAGTAATTAGAGAGGTTTTCTTTACAAAGCGATATGTACCAGTAATTATAACAATTTTTTTTAAATTTTAAAACTACTGCTATTACTACGACTATTACTACTTCTACTGCTACTACTAAGAGTATTAATAGTTAACATTTAATACTAACCCCGCAGGATGCCTTTTCTTCATTCAAACTGAAAGAGCGATGGTTTAAGAAGATTGCTATTATGAAGAGAAATCAATTTTTATTTTTGAAATGTAGATTGACTGCATCAAAAGTAGCATTACTGAAAGGAAGAAGGAAACTGTAGTACTTACAGAAAACCCTTGGTGACCTCAAAAGTTTTGTACCTAAGTCATAAAAGTCTGTCCCTTGTGGGTTCGAACCCTTGACCTTTAGTATAGATAATGAGCAAAGTTCATGTGTGTGGTCTATAAATAGCACACTCCGGCTGAAATGGGTCAATTGTTGAACGCTGGATCATCCGTTGTAATAGGTAACTGTCAGTATCCGTTGTAATAGCTAACTGTCAGTATTATCATTGTCAGTGCACTGAGATAGCTTCCTTCACAAGTTCATAATAATTATTAATACTTAGGCTACAGAAGTAACACTTACAGGAATAATTATTCATACTTAGGCTACAGAAGTAACACCTACAGGAAGACAGAGACAGAGTAAAAGAAGAAAACTTTATTACAGATTGCAAAACAAATCAGCAAGCAATCATAGCATTGAGATTGAAATTGAAACGCTGCTGTACAAAGGAAGCCAAAGCAAGGATACGTGCAGATTCTCTGAGAATTTCAGCAACATCATCTTGAGTTCCCAGCAGCAGTCCCTCTCCAGATATGTCCAGTGGTCCTTCCAGTGCCATGGGGTATGGCCAGTCAGCCTGGAGACCATGAAAGATGAAAAATGAGGAATAAACGAACAGATGAACAGCCAATACAGAAGAAAACCAAAAAAAAAGAACTAAAGTGTGTTAAATCTTTGCAAGTAAAAATGGTAAATAACTGATATGAAAATATAAATAAGAAAAGCAAACAACAAAAAGACAGGTTGGTTTAAACAGCTTAACTCTTTAGTGGTTGATGAAACCAATAACTAATAACTTTGTACTCGGGATATTTCTGCCACACAGCAGCGAGAGATGCTTCCTTGTCCTCTCCCTCCCTCCTCCACCCCACATTGTCAGGCCCCACCCGGCCCGTTCCACAGCTGGTGCAACATACAAAACACTACACTCACCAAACCTTCTGCAGCCAAAAATTCGTCAATGTTGGAAGGTTGAGTGCCAATGTTAACCTTCTTTGCTGGAGAGCCTGACTGTGAGCTGTCAGGTTTTCCCATATTGCTGATGGTAGCCACTGCTAAATTTAATAGTCACTGGTTTGGGGTTGGGTGCTGAGATCAAACTCTGCACACACACCATAGGTATGTATACATTGTCAAGAATTAGATGGTACAGTAAAACGTGTTGTAAAAAAAAACTTTAAAAGGTTAGAAAATACTACCAGATACTTCAAATTTGAATGCAATTAATATGAATTTAAATTAGTTTTCTGTTTTACTCCACCAAATAGATACTTCAGAATGTAATAAGTTACGATGCTTTCTTTAGCTTCGCTTGCAGATCTGAGAAAGAATATGAACCAGTGGCAGCTATCCCAGCTAACCACAATTTCGGGGCCCGATGGGGCCCGCATCGGGCAGCCCGATGGGGCCCGGATCGGGCAACCGATCGGGGCCCGATCGGGCAAATGGAAATTGGAACCGACTCGGGCCCGATTCGGGCAAAGATCGGGCGATCGTCGGGCTACCCGAAACTTACCCGATCGTAACCCCACGTTCGCCAAACAGTAGCCCGACTTTCGATAAAGATTGGGCGATCGTCGGGGTACCCAAAACTTACCCGACCGTAACCCAACCTTTGCCGAACGGTAACCCGATTCCGGCAAAGATCGGGCATACGTCAGGATACCCAACACCAACCCTATTGTAACCCAACTTAAACCAGAAACAACCCCGATAATGCCCCATCCCTGGCCAATGCTGGTTTACCCTAAAATCATATCCCACATATTGTTTATGATATGTGATTGCATGAAGAAAGAATTGAGATGTCTGGTGTTAATAGGGACTGTCGGCACAGGCGTTTTTGTTTTCGGAAGTCCTTGGTGTGTCCCCACTTAAGTATTTACACACCATTTCGATAACGATATAGCCTATATTAACGTGATCTTCGTCGCTATCGAAATCGTGTGTAAATACATAAACGAAAGGCAAAGCACCCAAAAAACAACCACAGTGAAAATAGAAATAGGTTTTCGCAGGCAAACACAATATCCGAGCACATGCAACTGTAGAACTTAGAAGAAAACTGTAGAAAATTGGCGGTTAAGTACAACCGGAAAAGACCAGCAGTAATGGGCACGGAAATTTACCCTTGACTTATAATGTATAAACAAATACAATAGTTAAAAGAAACACTGTAACAATATTTTACATATTGTATGATAAAAATTAAGAATTATAAGCACAATTAAATAATTATAGGTTGCTGAATTGATTTTGTATAAATATTTTTCACATACATACGCCGCAGCATATGTGAAGCAGACGAAACATTCCAGACAGTTTAGCCAATTAAAAGCGAGAGTAGGCCTATGTTAGCGTGTGCGCAGTGTGGCTTTGTGGTGGGGCAGAATCGGGCTGCAGACGGGAGGGCGAATCGTTACATTTCTAGACTCCGCTACGCATCGGGTTTTTGTAGGGCTATGTGGGTCCCTACTAAAACCCGACAAAAGTCGGGATGCCCTATGCGGCCCCAGTGGGGCCCCGATCGGGCTGGTTTGCTGGGATGGCATTATTACTGTTATTCTTCAACAGTTTGTAGCAATGAGGTGAGGGGAGGAGTAACACTATCATATTAACCTTTAGGCTGCGCTGCCTACGTAGGTAGTACGAGGTGTCTAACGCCGGCCTAATGCGATGTCTATGTACATTGTACGAGTGATAGTGAAGGGAGGTAAAAGCGTTTATAAAATAAATCCTTGGTCATGATAATGAAACAAAAGTTGTTTCCCTTCAACTGTAATGTTTTGGAAAGAAAAATCTTTTGGTTTAGAGGTAATTTTCAAACAAAAAGCATGTGTCGAAGCTCTTGTTGCTGGGGAAATTTTCCGCCTCGCTCGTCGCCATCATGGCACGCAGAACATACACGGCAGAAGAGGTGGCGCAAATGTTTCAGGAAGAAAACTTTGATGATGATAGTGAGGATAAAGATTTTGATGCGGGTGATGATGTTTATTTGACGGAGGCTGGAGGGAGTGATTACGATTCGGACGAAGAAGATCGCTGCCTACAATCTTTAATAATATTATTTGCCTTTTACACAGACTATTTCTGTATTTATCCGACTTTCATTAGGCCCTACAGTCCATTTTGGTACACATAATTTTTGGTAATAAATCTTATTTCTATTTTGCAATTCTTTGCGTATGACTTCAAGAATGGGTGTGCAGTTGAGTGAGAGTGAATTTGTTTGCTCATGCCCCTAAATTTCTATCCCATAATTGTACTAACCAACAATCTTACACTTTTTTGTGTCTGTTCTTTGGAATCTTTATTCAATTTCCTTTCATTTGATATGTACTTTTATATATCTAGGTGTAATAGTTTAGCAACAATGGCATATATAATAAGGCATGTGTGTATTTAATCGTAAGTCAAAATTTTTTTTAGCACAGAGCAGGAAAAACATGCCAGCAGTCTAAGGGTTAATTAAACTAAACTAGACATGCAGTGACTGATCGAACCATAAATACTAAAATAACGAACGTAAATGTAAAGAATATAAACTCTAAAACATAAGTTGACACAGGAGGCAAAAAAGATCTACTAAAATGTTATGATAAGATACTCGTACCTCGGTGCAAAAATCTACACATAAATTTAGGTTCGACTTCTACTCGTGTTGCTAAGTATGCTTTGTTGAAACCGGAAGCTGCTAGGAAAGATAACTACGAATAATTTACAAACCGTATGTTCTCAAGAACGATAACTGTAGTGTACTAAATTTACACACACACGTGAACTAAAATATTAAACTAAAATAAAAATCTGTAACAGCCGTGGTGTTTGTGTGCAATAACTTGATTTATCTGAGTGAATAATGTTCTTCTGATGTACGCAGAAACTAACATTAAAATGTGTACTCGTTGAGAGAGAGAGAGAGAGAGAATAATAATAATAATAATAATAATAATAATAATAATAATTACTGTATTTATAATGCGCTTATCTTATAATAATTATAACTCTAAGCGCGCACTCACAACTCAGGCACGCATGTGCACGCTTTAGACAATGACACATGTAACAATTACGCAAAAAATACATTCACTCAAATATACTCATACCACAAACAGACCAGACACTATATGCAAGAGACAGCTGGCGATGGGGTGCGTAGTGAGGTCATAGTGTTAGAACTGCTTGAAAAGGTAAGTTTTGAGGGCAGACTGGAAGGAGGTGGGAGAGAGAGAGAGAGAGAGAGAGAGAGAGAGAGAGAGAGAGAGAGAGAGAGAGAGAGAGAGAGAGAGAGAGAGAAATGTGAAAAAAGTCCAATAAAAATTCACGTTTATTAAAAAATAATGGCACTAACTTCACCATTAGTAAAATTCTGTGCTTAATAAACAATTTAACCAAAACAAACTTTTTTTTAAAATTTCTTTTTATTATTTAAAAAAAAATTAAAATGGTTCAAATGTTACAAAAATGCAAAACAGTATAGAGATCAAAAATTAAAATATAAACATTTAATTAAATAAATGCTTAAGGAATAAAATCCAACCATTTAATTAGGGAATGGCTGTGCTGTCAGGTTATTAAAACAAGAATTTATTTGGGATGTACAATTAATAGCAAGGTCGCAGGCTTTGGCCCTAATATTGTACAGCCTGGTGTACAAGGTCGCAGGCTTTGGCCCTAATATTGTACAGAGGCTCACAGACCCATATCCTTATTTTTATGTCTACTAATTTACAACCTTTTTTCTCCAAGTTAGTGGAGCACATGCTATCTTTCAACACAATTCTTTTACCACGTTCAGTGATCAGTATCCACAGCCTCAGCAGGCAAGTTATTCCATGATACTATAATTGTGTTAGTAAAACACTGTTTGGATTGACGACCAGTAGTAATAGCAGCTGTAGAATGGCTTCTTGTGATACCACTTATTGTAAATTATCCTAATGGAATAAATATCTGTACTTTTAAAAATAAAAATAAAGAATGAGATCACCAGACAAAAGAGTGGTCCTGGCCGATTTAGCAAGTAAGGAAATAAAACTTGGCTAACGGCTGATTGTCTATAGCAAGTCATGAATGGTTATTTATGTAAAGATATTGAAGCAGAATATATCATGTACGTGTGCACAGGAGCATCTGCAAAACCAAACTGAGAATTAAACAATAGGCACTTATTACATATTATGTTAAATGCAAGACACCTCCCGTGACTAGTTCTAAAACTTTATACGAGTACTGGCTATTTTTAGCAAGTCAAATATAAAAATTCAATAGAAGAGTAACAACACATTTAAAATAAAACTAAAAATATCCAGGAATGCATTCCTAACAAAGGCGTAAGCCGTAAAAACCTGAACGTAAAACTCTACAACAAAGATGAACACCTGAACACATGTATAACAACACAAACAGATACAATACACGGGCCCTGGGATAAGCATGGTCACCATCTAACAACACAACCAGATACTATACAATGGGATAACCATGGTCACTATCTAACAACACAACCACATACTATACAATGGGATAACCATGGTCATCTACACAATTAACATGTATTGTACTAAAATACTCAATAATTGGTAAATGACCAGGAATTGTTGAAATGAAGATCACAATTACTGAACAGGTATTACATAA
This sequence comes from Oncomelania hupensis, assembly GCA_036898135.1. Lineage (NCBI taxonomy): Eukaryota > Metazoa > Mollusca > Gastropoda > Littorinimorpha > Pomatiopsidae > Oncomelania > Oncomelania hupensis. The sequence goes on from CM072511.1 coordinate 167,924,537, forward strand.
TAATAATTGGCTAGATATCTCACCATCTTTGTTTTAACATTGATGATTGGCTAGATATACCTCATGATTTTCATATATATTGAGAGCTCAAATAAACCATTTATATTTATGGTTACATTACATAATTGTTGCTTTAGGTCCAGCGGACTCTTCTGAGCCAAATCAGGACCGGACAATCCCCAATCGGCATAAAAGATCTGCTGAAACAACCCTAGTGGGAAAACTGAATGCCCTCCTCCAGCCAGTCACTTTACAATAAAGACATCCCACGCAGGGGACGGCTGAGGCTTCACCCCAACTTATCGAACCCCCGTTTACAAAAACAAAATAGAATACAAACATCATTATAAATTATCAACAAAACACATATAAAATGCCTACATTGCTAAATAATAACATCATAGGAAGCCCTAGTGACCACCTGGCAGAAAGCGTCCAATATTCCCAAGCTGATCCAACAGACCTCATACACAAATAAGGAGTCTTGTCCCGGAAGAGTTTTCAAGAAAAAAGGTAGGAGACTGGTCTAGCGAAGAAGACGATAGTATAGCAGATTGATAGAACAGAGCAGGAATGAGAAAGAACAAATGAGAAAGACAGTGACAGTGGGAATTTAAAGCACTAAATTTCCAGAAAGTGGGGATACTATTTATACTGAAACCCCCAGCACCCCAACGGGGATATTTATGGTTATGATAACATTTGAGACTAGTTCGGTGGCACAGCAGAGTAGTAGCTTAATTGGGCGCATGTTAAAAATGTTTAATGTTAAGCAATGTCAAGTGGGTTTAGAACTTGGATGGATAATTATACTTGGAAGACAACCACCAAATTACACCAAAAAGGTGGTGCTAGGCAAGGTCGAGCAACGCCAGTACTTGGATGGGTATCCAAAAAAAGAAATAAGTGCACACAACACAGCCCAGTTCCCCAGTTGTGAACAGGCACCTGGATCTTTTTACAATGAAGGAAGGTAAAGCAGTGAGAGACAAAATATGCACAGCCCTCATTAAGCTGGCCTAGAGAAAAGGGATATCCCAAACACCTCTCTAGCTCTTCCCAATGACAACAGGTTACAGGAACACCACCAGGCTAGTTTCAAACAAAATCTCCAGGCTGAACCTTCCGCTCAACACTGCATGAAATACAAAATAGACAATAATTCACAATGTTTTCAACACTAGATGACTATTAACAATCACAATAACAGCATTTAACTTTGGTCCCAAGTTTAACAAACTGTTTGCTATACAGGCACCGTACAGCATGCTATACAGGCACTATACAGCATGGTATACAGCCACTATACAGCATGCTTTATAGGCACTATTTCCTCAATCTATGTAGATTATTATTATCACTATTATTTTGATTATGTACACACCTAATCTACAATTAAAACCAGTAAAACTCATTAACTATTAACAGTAAGATGTATATCTAAAACTTGTGACTCTAACACACACACACACACAAACACACTCATGCTAGCACATAAAAATACTCACTTATTCACTCATGCTAGCACACGCACACACACATAAGCGTGCATTCATGGCAAATTGGGGTTTGGGCCGAAATGTAGTCATCAGAAAGTGTTGTTTTTTTACGGAACGAGCGCAAAATTCATCTCAAAATGCAAGAATTAGATCCAAAAATGTCTATTTCTGTTCAAAAGTTGACCTATTTCAACTCCTAACCCTAACCTTAACCCTTTTACTTCAAATTTGGCCAGAAAACAACCCGTCCCACATAGAGCACTCCTATGTACTTAAATCACTCCCATGCATTAGAAAAGCACTCCCAGGTACTTAAATCACTCCCATGCATTAGAAAAGCACTCCCAGGTACTTAAATCACTCCCATGCATTAGAAAAGCACTGCCACGTACTTTGGAAAAAAGTGGGGCACTAGCCAAAATCCCCAGAAGGCAAGTTTAGCAGCCATTACACCATCAATGCACGCCCACACTCAGGCCAGCACACACACCCAGTACTATATTGGATTATTTGTTATATTTAGATTGACTGCATCCAGTACCAAACACACACAAACAGCACAGCAAAATGATGCAAAAAAAGGTTAAGTCTATCATCCTCCAACATTATAGTAGAAAACGGATCAAAGTTTAAAAGAAAAACAATCTGTTGTTTAACCGAACTATTATTATTATTGTTATTATCGGATAATAGACAATAAAGTTGAATTGTATTGTATTGTAATTCCACAATACTGTGGAATAATGTAATGGCACAATGTTATAGTGTAGTGGAGAAAGGCATTGTATTTGAGATTACAACTACCACCATCTGCTACCGTGGGGGCTTTCTGCTCACAAAGCACAAATCAGCCGTTGTGATGACCGTTGCTTTTCAGTGGTCCAAAATTCTTAACAACATGTTTCTCCACTGTGAAGTCATACTGAAAAAAGATTTGAAAAAAAATAATAAAGTGTCCACAATATACAATTAACTTAAGCCAACATTATACTGGGAATTTGACATTCATAGTAACAATTATAACCATCTAGCATCTCACACACTATTAGTTCTGAAATTACAATTTCAAAGCTTGTGGAAATGATTCATGTCTCAGATTAAAATTATGCGTAATAATGATGATTTTTTTTTACCCTTTAACACGCGGAGCGACCTAGAGCGACCGATATTTTTTCTATGTGCATGCTCGCGGAGCGACCGGCAGCGGCCGGTAATGACGTGGTCCGATCAGAGGCTGCCATGTGGAAATCTATTTTTAGCAAACATGCGAGATTCTCGCACACGTGATCACGATTTCCTGCTGTTTTTCCTGCGGTGTTTTCACGGCATTTTTAGAGTGTGTAGAACGCACACAGTGAATTTTCAAAGTTTGATTAAAGTTTGAAGTTTGAGAGGCGGAGAATTATGGCGTCAGATTCTTGCAGAATCTGATGAAGAAAATGACCCATTTGAAGGATTTTAGGAGGCTGATTTGGTACAGGTTAATGAAAGAGAGGAAAGTGATTTGGTCTTTCACTTTGACGATCTTTTTCTGTCGGATTTGAATAACAAAAATGATGAACAATCTGTGCTTTATTATTTGAGTCAGTGATCGTATTGCTGCATGTTGTGCAGTATGCAATGTCGACATTCAGATTTTTTTTCCAGTTTCAACACATTGTAAAAATGTATGTGTAACATTTCATTTTGATGAAAAATATGGTTGATTTATTAATAATGATAAGTGGAACATAATTTTGGGTGGTGCATTTTAAATTAATTTTTGTATGTGCATGGTGTAGCATTTTGACGGAGTTACTTGCCTTGACCTAGGAAATAGAAGCAGATAAGGCTTAGGCTCCTGTGGGGGTTAGAGGTATATGTCACTCAAAAGAGTGAAAAAGAGGCTGCCTTTTGAAGGAATAAATCTACAAACCTCATATTTATCCAGTTCATGCAGGTCGTTCAGTGTCATGCAAGCAAGCTCTTCCTGAAACAGTTCAAACAACATATTGTGATTATAATGCTACTGCTATTACTACTACTAATAATAATAATTTAAAAAATAATATTAATAATAATAACAATGTAAGAAGTTATAATGCACACCAGACATAGTGATTCAATTATCTTGTACTGGAAATCATAAAATAATTATTAACAAATTATAATTTGCGAATTTTGTTTTTTATTTACATGGGAATTTACCTCTTAGAAGGACTGTGGCAAAAGTACTATGTAACCAGCCGTGTGAGAAGGGTTCATTAGATAGTTATTCATTGCTTACAGGTTCCAGCGGACTGCAAAGAGCCGAATCAGGAACACAACTCGGTGAAAAGAGGACACACTCCTGATCCGCATAAAAGATATGCTGAAACAACCCTAGTGGTAACACTGAAGGTACTCCACCAGCCGGTCACTTTACAATAAAGGCATCACACGCAGGGGACACTGAGGCTATACACTAATTTAATGAACCCCCGTTTACAAAAACAAAATATAATATAACATATCAACAAAACCCATACATATAAAATGCCTATGTTGCTAAATCAGTAAATGATATCATAGGAAGCCCTAGTGACCATTTGGCAGAAAGCACCCAATATTCCCAGGCTGATCCAACAGGCCTCACACACTAATGAGGAGTTTTGGAAGAGTTTTCAAGAAAAAAGGTAGGTGACTGGTCTAGCGAAGAAGAAGATAGTATAGTAGATTGATAGAACAGAGTAGGAATGAGAAAGAACACAGGGGAAAGACAGCGACAGTGGGAATTTAAAACACTTAATGTCCAGAAAGTGGGGATACTATTTATTCAGAAACCCCTGGCACCTCCACTGGGGGAGTGTGAGAAGGGGAACCAGAGTGGCAGAACAGACATATAAATTGGGAGAACAGAAACTAAGAAAGAGAATCAGCAATGAACACTAAACCTAAATTAGTTAAAAAGGCTTTACTGTGGGCCACAAACTAGGCAGCATTGACCGCTCAGGACTCTCTCACAGTAATAATAGTCACTTTCATCTCAGATTACAATCATTAAGTCTTGTATTTCCATGCTATGTCATGTGGCCATGCTATGTCATGTGGCCATGCAATGCTATGTGGCCATGCTATGTCATGTGGCCATGCTATGTCATGTGGCCATGCAATGCTATGTGACCATGCTATGTCATGTGGCCATGCAATGCTATGTGGCCATGCTATGTCATGTGGTCATGCTATGTCATGTGGCCATGCTATGTCATGTGGCCATGCAATGTCATGTGGCCATGCTATGTCATGTGGCCATGCTATGTCATGTGGCCATGCTATGTCATGTGACCATGCTATGTCATGTGGCCATGCAATGCTATGTGGCCATGCTATGTCATGTGGTCATGCTATGTCATGTGGCCATGCTATGTCATGTGGCCATGCAATGTCATGTGGCCATGCTATGTCATGTGGCCATGCTATATCATGTGGTCATGCAATGTCATGTGGCCATGCAATGTCATGTGGCCATGCTATGTCATGTGCCCATGCTATGTCATGTGGCCATGCAATGCTATGTGGCCATGCTATGTCATGTGGCCATGCTATGTGGCCATGCTATTCCATGTGGCCATGCTATGTCATGTGGCCTTGCTATGTCATGTGGCCAAACAACACGCCAACACTGATGGCTGAAACCAATGAATGGCCTTTTGTATAGTGCGAATTTTATAAGACAATAACTGTCATACTAAAACTTAGTAAAACTAAAACCAAGGGTGGTCTATTTGGCAAATGAACAATTAAAAAAAGAAATGACTAATTAGTGTGTACATGTCTAAACATTACATTGTTGATACACTTAATACAAAGAAGTGTAGATTGGGCTATTGGAATCTGATTGCGTGTACAATAATACATACCTCTTGTACAACAGCTGCACTGTCCATGGCAACTCTGTATTTTTCTGAGATTTTCACTTGCACTCCATCAAGCTCTGAATAGCCTTTGGGCTGACGACATTCTAGAGCAGACAATATTACAACAAGTATATTATCATCATCAACATCTGCAGGGCGATGTAATTCATGAGCCTCATCATTCTTCATAATCTTGTAGACCCTTGCTGCACTGACTACTGAGTGCTGCTGATCCCGACTTCTGATGTTGACATTAGTGGAGGTCATAACTTTAAGCTTACTAAGCCCCATAACAACACTTGCCAATTCCAAAATCTTTTTACTAACATAATCATAACAACCTGGAATAACCTACTTTCGGAGGCTGTATTTTTAGGCAAGTTCACTGAATCAGTGAATGCAAAACTAGATGAACACTTTAGCACCAACTTTACTGCATAAATTTGGAGGCTTGACAAATTAGAATACAAAATAGATAGTTCTTTAAGAACTATAACCATGGACCATAGTCAGTGACCCTCATTAAGAGATAAAATGAGGGCTTTTAAAAGGCTTTTGCTTATGTGCCATACTATGCTTTAACTAGTGTAAGTAAATTTATACTAAAAGTAAAACACATATTATTAATATTAGCATACATGTACACGTTTCTTACATTTTATGACTGCGTTAGATGTCAAACTTTCAACCTGATGATAAGGACAGGACTGAAATAAATCACAACAGATTATTCTATTAGACTCTCAGGATCAACTGACTGACCGTTGGACTGGAGCTGCTTTGTAGTTGTTACTTGATTTCTACCATAACCATGTCCATGGATACTGATCTGGTTTAGTCTTAGTAACTGCTACTCTGCCAACTAAAATTCGCTAATCAGAATTTGAACTATATTCATAATATTATATTCTTACCTCCTCCTCCGTTGTACGCCATATTTGGCAGTTGATTTTGTTATGTTCTTGAGGATAATACAGTTGAAAGTTCTTCCAAATACCGGTGTTAACCTAGTCGTTTCTGCTATTTTCGGTTCTCTTTTCTTTTTCCGGTGGAAGGGACAGAACTCTAGTATCAGATTAAGTTTGATGGCGTTTGTTTCCCTTGAACTGATTTTGACCACTTTCATTCCTCTTTCTACCACACCCGCAATTTTTATTCCAAAGTATCTATTTCTTTTTCATTCTTTGTCGTAGAGTAATAAAATAAGAAATAGATTAACTATAATATGATTTTGTCTCTCTCTGAAGCAATCCCGTTCCCGGTCTGACAGACAATTACATTTATTTCTTTCTTTCTTTCTTTATTTATTTAATCGTTCTTATATAGCGCTTTTCCAGCTCGAGAGCTGCTGAAGGCGCTGGCCGATAAAGGATCTAACTCAAGCCGCCCGAGACGCCCACCCGCAGCCTTTGGGCGCATGGTCTGACGCCCGGACAACTGAGCACAATCCTGGGCAGCCAGGGATGGGGGAGAAGGACCTAGGTGCATGCTGGGTGTGTTCTTGTCACCGGCACTCACCCGTCTAGGACATGAGCGTCAGGATCTTTAAAGTCCGTTATGATGGAATGTATGCGACACAGACTAGACCTCGGTTTATACTATCATCCGAAGGAGTAGGAAAACAGGAGTAAAGTGTCTTTCCCAGGGACACAACACAATGGCCCGGCCAGGGCTCGAATTTAACCTTCAGATCCGCAAGCCGAAGCACTACCATTAGACCACAGTGCCTCCCTGAATACATGAATACATGCCTCCCTTACATACATGAATATATTTTATGCATTTACAAAATTAGTTTCAATATTATATTTCCAACAAGTAAAGCATAAAATATAAATATTCAAATTACCCTGTCTCTGTCATGAACAGAATCTAGAATCACCACAGTGAAAAACAAGAAGTAGCCTACACGGTACAACAATATTTCCGAGTCACACAAAATAAGCATTCACTCTTTTTTCATATTATCTTTCATTCCACGAATACTCTATCCTAGTCCTATTTCATCCAATCACAGACACTCTCAGATGAATACGAAAACAGCCTTCTGATTCTTTTTTTTTTGGATTGATTGATTTGGTAGATTAAAGTCCCCGGACACATGGAGTATATAGACACACTAGTGGTTTTTGTACACAGGTTGCTGTTTAAAATGTAGACAGAGAGACAACTGTTAATTGTCTGCGAGTTTCATTTGGACGAAGATACCTCCCCATACCCCCTTGATACCTCACCATACCCCCCCCCTGATATCTCCCCGTTCCCCCCCCCCCATGATGCCTCACCATACCCCCTTGATACCTCCCCGAACCCACTTGATAACTCCCCATACCCCCTTGATACCTTCCGTACACCCCATCCCCCCTTGTAACCTACCTGTACACTCCTTGATACTTCCCCGTTGATCGTTTCGCAGGTATGGATGAAAGGAATCGACCATGTTTGTTTGTTAGGTAAATTTGTGTCCCCGGACACCTAGGCATATAGGGGACGTGAATCGACCATCACCATACAGCAACCTGCTTTTGACACAGTCGACCACCACATTCTCTTTAACATTATTCAACACTACTTTGGAATCTCCGGCTCGGTCCTGGCTTGGTTCCACTCATATCTTTCCGACAGATCACAAGCAGTCACTGTCGATGGCTGTTTCTCCAGCACAGCAGACTTGGTGTGCGGCGTGCCTCAGGGTTCCGTTTTAGGGCCGGTGTTGTTCACTCTGTACACCAAGCCACTGCTTCTCCTGCTTAGAAGGCATGCTGTTGAGAGTCAGTCATTTGCAGACGACACACAACTTTATAAATCCACAGCCCCCTCTCTCATTAATTCAACTGTTCAGACTTTGGAGAACTGCATCACAGACATTAAGTCATGGATGACACGCAACAAGCTTAAGCTTAATGACGATAAAACCGAAGCCCTCCTCATTCACAAGCACAACACCTCCTGCTCACTCCCGCCTCTCCCAACATCGCTTACGGTAGGGACAACAAACATTCAGTTCTCATCCTCAGCAAGAAATCTCGGCTACACTCTCTCCGATGACCTGTCCCTCAACAACCACATCTCCAACATCTGTCGCTCTGCATACACGGCCATACGCCAAATCAGCTCCTTTCGCCACTATCTTACGCTCACTGCCACCAAAACCCTAGTCTGCGCTCTCGTCCTTTCTCGTCTTGACTATTGCAACTCTCTCCTCGCTGGCTCCCCAAAACACATCATTGACAAGCTACAAAAGGTTCAGAACTCAGCAGCTAGACTAGTATTCCGAGCTAAGAAACGCGATCACATCACACCTCTACTACATTCCCTTCACTGGCTTCCTGTGCAAGCACGCATAGAGTACAAACTCTCTGTTCTCTGTCACAACTTCTTCACAGATTCTTGTCCCTCCTACCTTGCTGATCTACTGTCTGTCTACTCCCCTTCACGCACTTTAAGATCTTCTGCTGACACTCGCACACTCAAGGTTCCCGTCACACGCACTAAGACATACGGCCAACGTGCATTCGCTTACTCCGCACCTAAGCAGTGGAACTCCCTTCCCTCCCATATCCGCAACATACAATCAACACAAGCATTCAAAAAAGCCCTCAAAACCCACCTCTTCAAACTTCACTATTCAGAATGATCTGTATCCCGCTGCCATTCTCTCCTCTTTGTCTCTGTCTGATCTGTAAGTGTATACACGGCTGTACATATTTATATTGTTTTTCCTCCTGGGCCTAACCGGGCATATAAATAGCTGTGAATATGTTTTTGCTATTCTATTTGTCTTTTCTGTCATTTGTGTACATAGTTGTAAATTGTAATTTGTGTACATAAGTGTAAATAATTTGTACCCTTACTGTTCTGTCTTTTGGCGTATTGTAGCGAAAGCGAGGTTTATCGAGTGCATGTACTTATATGTAATGACTATGTAAAGCGTGGTGAGTCTGGTCATAGGCTGGAGTATCCGCTATATAAAAATCCGTTATTATTATTATTATTATTATTATTATTATTATTATTATTATTATTATTATTATTATTATTATTATACCCCCTTATATATAATCGTATCCCCGTTATGCCTACCCATGCCCCTTTAAACCTACCCGTAGCCCCCTTTTACCTACACGTACCACCCCATCCCGATCCTTGGTAATAATAATAATAATAATAATAATAATAATAATAATAATAATAATAATAATAATAATAATAATAATAATAATAATAATAATAATATTGAATATAGAATAATACAAATAGAAATCATAAAAAACACCAAGGTTTTAAAATAAAATTTGATATAAGATATTATAAGAATAATAATAATAACTATCCAAAGCAAGTCTGGCATATGCCTTACAGAAGAACAAGAAGTCTTGGACAGATGGACAGAGTACTGCTCTGACCTTTACAACCATACACCAAATGGAGACCCATTAGTTCTAGCATGTCCCGAGAGCAGAGAAGAAGAAGAAACCCTCCCAATTCTACGGGAAGAAGTTGAGGCAGCAGTGCAATCGCTGAAGAAAGGGAAGTCAGCGGGAGTGGACAACATACCAGCGGAACTGCTACAAGCAGGAGGAGAAGCGATGACTGATGCTCTCACCATTATCTGTAACAAGATCTGGCAGAATGGGGAATGGCCTACACCATGGACCCAGTCGCTTGTCATCACTCTTCCCAAAAAAGGTAACCTTCAGGAGTGTGAAAATTACCGCACCATCAGCCTCATCAGCCATCCCAGCAAGGTCCTCCTGAAAATAATACTCAACAGGTTGAAACCACAAGCTGAACAAATCATAGCTGAAGAACAAGCAGGATTCATGGCAGGGCGAAGTACCACTGAACAGATTTTCAACCTCAGAATAATCTGTGAGAAATACCTACAGCACCAACAACATCTATATCATGTGTTCATAGACTTCAAGAAGGCATTTGACCGAGTCTGGCATGCAGCTCTATGGGCAACCATGAAAGTGTACAACATCAGCCCTAAAATTATAGAAGTCATCAAAAGCCTGTATGACAAGGCTACCAGTGCAGTCCTCCATAACAGCGTCATCGGGAACTGGTTCAGAACAATAATCGGTGTGCGTCAAGGATGCCTACTCTCTCCAACACTCTTCAACATCTTCCTAGAGCGCATCATGTCAGATGCTCTTGCAGATCACGAAGGCACAGTCAGCATAGGGGGCAGAGCAATCTCCAATCTTCGTTTTGCGGATGATATTGATGGATTGGCTGGAGAGGAACAAGAACTTGAACAGCTTGTACAGAGGCTTGACACCACCTCCAGAGCTTATGGAATGGAAATAAGTGCAGAGAAGACCAAAATGATGACCAACAACACCAATGGCATCAACACGGACATCAAAGTACAAGGCCAATCCCTCAACACAGTGCACAGCTTCAAATATTTAGGAGCCATTGTGTCAGACAATGGGTCTCGACAGGAAGTCCTCTCCAGGATCGCACAAACAACTGCTGCCCTGACAAGGTTGAAGCCCATTTGGAAAGACAGAACCATCAGTCTACATTCCAAAGTAAGACTGCTGCGCTCTCTGGTCATCTCCATCTTCCTATATGCTTGCGAAGCATGGACCCTCACAGCAGATCTCCAGCGAAGAATACAAAGCATGGAGATGAGGTGCTACAGAAGACTTCTGTGCATTTCCTATACCCAACACATCACCAACGACGAAGTCCGACAGACCATCACACAAGCCATTGGACAACACGATGACCTGCTCACAGTGGTGAAGAAACGGAAACTCCGATGGTATGGCCACGTCACCAGATCATCAGGCCTTGCAAAGACCATTCTGCAAGGCACAGTGCAAGGAGGTAGAAGAAGGGGGAGACCGAAAAAGAGGTGGGAGGACAACATTCGAGAATGGACTGGTTTGACACTGAGCGAAGCCATGAGGGCTGCTGAGGACAGAGAAAGATGGAGTATGCTGGTTAAACGATCATCTGTGGTGCCCCTACGACCTTCGGGTTATGGGACAGGATAGGATAGGAATAATAATAATAACAATAATAATAATAATAATAATAATAATAATAATAATAATAATAATAATAATTATTATTATTATTATTATTATTTTTTTATTATTATTATTATTATTATTATTATTATTATTATTATTAGTTTAATAATAATAATAATAATAATAATAATAATAATAATAATAATAATAATAATAATAATAATAAGTTAAAATTAAAAAGCCTAAATTAAAAAGAAAAATATCCATATTGTAGTGTAAAAACAAAATAACATTTAAAAAAATATGGCCCGCGGGAGATTTGAACTTAGGTCGCCTGCACGGTAGTCTTACTAAGTGAGCTACCAAGGCTTCATATAAAGACCATCAATTTTGTTGGTCTATATGGGAAAACATGCTGAAACCTCGATTCGATTTTTAATTAATCAAATTTAATTAGTTAAACACAAAATTGTATAAGATTGGTGACATGAGTGCAAAAGTGTTTTGAATGGAAATAAAACAAAATTTGCTGTATTACGGAACGGCACGTTCTTGACACGGGCTGAATCGAAACCGCGCGCGGAATGAGGCTATTGCAGTTTGTGGACATTTTGCTTATTTATTTATCTCAGAAACGGTTAAACGTTCGGTAAGGAAATGTCGGCTATAACGATTTCGCGGGTTTTGAGCGCACAGCAGGCCGATCCGCATCGCCCAGCACCTGCCCAGATCAGCGTACATACCGGACAAACTTTACAGTAGAGGCGAAGAAGGACTTCCGGCTAAGCAATTTATATATATAGATACAGCCTTCTGTTCTCCAAACAGTCTTTATATAGCCGAGTCTCATTATCAACATATTAATGAACTAGGAAATATAGCAAAGCGAATGCATACGCCACGTGCCTATGTACAGCCGTCGCTTGTGTCCTAATCACGGCTTTGTAATTTAAAAAAAATATAGAACGTTATGTTGCGGAATGGGAGGCGACTGTTCACGGCTTGGGAGAGATCGTGGATACCTTCCATTTGTTTCTTAGTCTATAGTCTTGGGTGGCTCCTACTGTGCAGAATACCTTGGTGTGGCCATTGGGTTAAGCAGGACAAGGCGACACGATCGACATATGCTCTCCCCGCCTGACCATCCGTCTTCTGCTTTTGGTGGTGAGCAGGAGTACATTGTCGGCAGGCATTTTATGCAGTGGACCTGCAGAGGGCGTTGTGGCACTTGTAACCGGCAATTAATCCGGTTTACTATCAACACGCTTCACCGCCTTGCAGTGCAAATACTTTTAAGTCTCTCTTACGAGTGACAAATGAAAACTAGCAGTTCGGGTCGGGCTGTGTTCTCAAGGTCGTAGGCGAGATCCAGGAGTCAAATACTCCGCTCGGCTGCAAGTGGTGCTCACCGACCGGGAACAGGATGATGCTGGACCGTGGTAACTGGTAAAGACAGTTATTCACTGTTTCAGACGGTGAAAGCATGGAGACTGACTGGCTGTAGTCAGTGGCGGTTCCAGACATAGGCTTACATGTTGCGAACTGGGAAACCATGAGGACAAGGTTCGATTTGAGCTGTGGGATTTGTGGCGCAATGAGAGGCGACTCTTCACAGCTTGGAAGAGATTGTCTATCTTCAATTTGTTGGTTAGTCAGCAGGGATAGCTCAGTGGTCAGAGTGCACGACTTGTGTGAGTGCGTTTTGGGCGACGTGGGTTCGAATCCTGACTTCAGCAAACTATTGCGTTATTGCTGGATATTAAGGGCCAGCGCCTTGAGAAGCTTTCTGAGCTTGTAAGTGCGCTGTATAAGAGAAATCTTCTTTTTTTAGTCTAACCTTGGGTGGCTCCTGCTGCGCAGAATCCTTTGGTGTGGCCATTGGGTTATGCAGGACCAGGCGACACCACACGTTTTCTACCCGCCAGACCATTCGTCTTCTGCTTTTGGTGGTGAGCAGAAATACATTGTCGGCAAGCATTTTATGCAGGTCAGTGGCAGTAAACCTGCAGAGAACGTAGGCTATATATAGGAAGATGGTGATGACAAGGGAGCGCAGCAAAAGAAATTGGTCGTGCTACTAGTAGCCGGCAAACCTGATTATTTTTCCAACACGCTTCACAGAGCAAATATTTGTATGTCTCTCTTACGAGGGATAAAGGAAAATGAGCAGTTGGGGTTGAGCCGTGTTCTCAAGGGCGTGGCCGAGAGGCGGGAGTCCAAAACTCCGCTTGGCTACACGTTAACATTGATTTCCCGTCATTTTGGACATCACAGAAGAAATAACAGACACAATGCATTAAGCTATACGGAAATTAGAGAGATGGGAGCCAACTAAGCTAGGCTAAGCTTACTTATTTGTTCACAAAAGAAGAAGAAGAGAGTGCTAGAAAAGGTTTGACAGGGAATAGCTCTGGACTCATGTTGCAGTTTGGCATACACAGCCCTAACCTGATTACTAATCTGAATTGTCCGGTGTTGCTCCTTTCTTCTTCTTTTTCTTGATACACTTACATTCACGCAGTTTCAAATCTCTAAACCAATTGTTTTGTTTTTGTAAAGTTATTCTTCATCCCGGTGGAGTATCCATAATACTCCACCGGGACGAAGAATAACTTTACAAAACAAAACAATTGGTTTAGAGATTTGAAACTGCGTGAATGTAAGATTTCTGTCCGCCTTCTCTCTCTCTCTCCCTCCACCCACATCCAACCCTCCCTCCCCCCCCCCACTCCTCTCCCCGCCCTACATTCATTGATCCTCTTTGTCTGTGCTATTTAGTAGTTATGACATTTCTGTCCTTGTTCTCATTCCTCTCCTTGTTTCTCTCTTTCTCTATCTGATCAGTTGTCAGGCATCAATTTCTGCATGGAAACGGATGCTTCTATCACAAGCAGTCCTCAACCTTATCCAAGTTGGCACAGCAATTCAAACTTTTTTTTCCAGCTTGCGTCAAACTTGAATTTTGTTTCTGACGTCTTCGTGTATATATATTATATCCTATCCTATCCTATCGCGTAACTCGGAGGCTGTAGGGGCACCACAGATGATCGTTTAACCAGCGTACTTCATCTTTCCCTGTCCTCAGCAACCCTGATGGTTTCGCTCAGTGTCAAACCAGTCCACTCTCGAATGTTGTCCTCCCACCTCTTTTTCGGTCTCCCTCTTCTTCTACCTCCTTGTCCTTCATCATCATCATCATCATCATCATCATCATCATCATCATCATCATCATCATCATCATCATCATCATCATCATCATCATCTTCATCATCATCATCATCATCTTCATCATCATCATCGTACCTCGGTGTGTGTGTAACGTTGGGCGTCAAGGATTTCGAAGATGTGCTAACATCTTTGTGTGTTCAAACTTCTTGTTAATTAAATAAAATTAAGCAAACTAAATAAAATATAACTTGAAAAGAAAAGAAATGTCCTCAATCCTAGCCAAGGTTTTAAGGCAAAGTTTGGACTTCCTGTTCCAACCAACGACTTTTTCAAGTTGTACTCTTCTCTTTCGCGTTCTGTCTGAGCACAGCAAGGGTATTTGGATGCCGTCTGTTCGTGCGTCGTGCGAGCGTGTGACTGTGTGTGTGTGTGAGAGAGAGAGAGAGAGAGAGAGAGAGAGAGAGAGAGAGAGAATGTATGTGTACGTGCGTGCGTGCGTGCGCGTGTGCGAGAGAGAGAAATAGAGCTAGAGAGAAAGAGAGAGTGAGGGTAAAGGCTTACAATGTAACATTTGAAGAGAATACAGTATTGAACAAAAGACATTCTCATACTGCTGTTATGTAATGTCATTTTCACTTCAAACAACCGCTGAAGGCACTGGCTGCTGACGTCAGGCTGAAATTGACGGCGTGCCCATGAGGCAGACAGTACTTGATTACTTTGAACACTGACTCCACCTTAAGACGCAGCTTTCTAGTGGTGAACCCTGATTACTGTCAACATAATATTGATATTTGGCTTTTCTGATCGTGGTTAATACTTTTATATCTGTGTTGTATAGTGGTTTTTACATCTGACCACGTGGTCGTTGCACAAGTTGGGTGCCTGTAGCTCTATAGCCTAGCGCACAGGCTTTCTGTCAGTTGTCTCGTGTTATATCTACTGCTTTGAGATGGAGAGAGAGAGAGAGAGAGAGAGAGAGAGAGAGGAGAGGGGGAAGGGGGAGGGGGCAGGGAGACAGAGATTCATACAAGTTCGCGGATTTAATCAGAACTTTCTGAAAATCATCTTCAAAGCAAAAGAACGGGCGCATGCATACACACACAAACGCGCGCGCGCACGCACACACACACACGCACAGTCACACACGCACACATATACACTAATGTTACTCAAACTTATGGCTGCACGAAAGTGCACTATGTGCAGATACCTCCATACTCCACAGTTAATTTGTGATGTATCAAA
Organism: Oncomelania hupensis; assembly: GCA_036898135.1. Taxonomy (NCBI): domain Eukaryota; kingdom Metazoa; phylum Mollusca; class Gastropoda; order Littorinimorpha; family Pomatiopsidae; genus Oncomelania; species Oncomelania hupensis. The sequence goes on from CM072511.1 coordinate 167,940,320, forward strand.
TAATTTTCAGTTGACATTTTCTTATTTAGAATATTGGTTTTCCAGTTACATTTTGCAGCTTTCTATTCATTAAATGTGGATAATTCTTGTAGAGAGAGCTACCCCTCTGCAATTGGTGTCAGAAAGGAATGGACCAGTGTTCACAACAGTTATAGATTCTAACTCCAGGTTTGGCTGTGGACCAGCTGCATAAGAAATATCTACACAGAGATAGATTCGAAAAAAAAGGTAAAGGTAGTCCCATAGGCTTGTAGCGTGATGTTGGAGATTACATTTATCTTGGGCCAGCGTAATGAGGGTGATGCCCATCTCTCTCCCTCGCTGTAACTGTAGATTATAGTCAATAGTCACACGACACCGAAGCGTATAGGCGACTATTGGTCACATTATTCTGACACCAGCGAACCAGTTGATATGGTCACACATTGGCCAATCCGGGATTCGAACCAGGTACCTAGGGTACTAGTAAGACGCTCTACCAACTGAGCTACCCGGCCCCTCCCTCGCTGCTTTACATTCCCCACCCTTAAGAGAGTAGGTACTCAGTCACAGTTGAGTCAACTGGGGACATTGTTATTTGTCGCTTTACGTTTTGCGGTCACCCACTGCGCTATCCGCTATCCAACTCCAGGTTTGGCTGTGGACCAGCTGCATGAGAAATATATACTCAGGAATAGATTCCAACTCTAGGTTTGGCTGTGGACCAGCTGCATAAGAAATAGCTACACAGGTTTGGCGGTGGACCAGCTGCATAATGAATATCTATACAGGTTTAGCTGTGGACCAGCTGCATAATGAATGTCTATACAAGTTTGGCTGTGGACCAGCTGCATAATGAATATCTATACAGGTTTGGCTGTGGACCAGCTGCATAATGAATATCTATACAGGTTTGGCTGTGGACCAGCTGCATAATAAATATCTATACAGGTTTGGCTGTGGACCAGCTGCATAATGAATGTCTATACAGGTTTGGCTGTGGACCAGCTGCATAATGAATATCTATACAGGTTTGGCTGTGGACCAGCTGCATAATGAATATCTATACAGGTTTGGCTGTGGACCAGCTGCATAATGAATATCTATACAGGTTTGGCTGTGGACCAGCTGCATAATGAATATGTATACAGGTTTGGCTGTGGACCAGCTGCATAATGAATATCTATACAGGTTTGGCTGTGGACCAGCTGCATAATGAATATCTATACAGGTTTGGCTATGGATCCACTGCATAATGAATATCTATACAGGGATAGAGTGAGAGAAAAGGACACAAAAACACTAAAGGGTATTTTCAGTGAAATAAGTTCCCCAGAATGCCTCTTCTTTATCTACACAATACAATTCAAAACAATACAATATAATACAATACAAAACAATGAAATGCAAAGCAACGCAACGCAATACAATACAATACAATACAACACAATACCAATTGATGTCCTTTATCTTTGCTATATGTCGTCTTACCGTTCTACTCGTAAGATATATCCAAATACCAAAAAGCGTTTAGACAACACACCAGCACATTGAGGCAATGCATTTGAATCTTTCTCCCTGGGATGAGAGTATAAACCGAGGTCTAGTCTGTGCACGCACGTACAAATCATGACGGATGATGCCGGCTACACAAATGCATGCAGCATGCACTAGGCTTCTTCTCCCCATCGCCGTCACCCAGCATGCACTAGGCCTCCTCTCCCCATCGCTGTCACCCAGCATGCACTAGGCTTCTTCTTCCCATCGCCGTCACCCAGCATGCACTAGGCTTCTTCTCCCCATCGCCGTCACCCAGCATGCACTAGGCTTCTTCTCCCCATCGCCGTCACCCAGCATGCACTACACCCCTCCTCTCTCATCGCCGTCGCCCAGGATTGCATTCTGTCCTTTAAGCGGCAGATTATGTGCCCAAAAGTTGCAAGTAGGCGCTTTGAGCGGCTTGAGTTAGATCCTGTATCAGTCAGCGCCTTGAGTAGCTCTTGAGCTGCTTCCTCCCCCCCTTCCATCCTCACTGTGCTCGCTCCCATCCTCACTGTCCTCTCTACCATCCTCACTGTGCTCTCTCCCATCCTCACTATCCTCTCTCTCTCCCATCCTCACTGTCCTCTCTCCCATCCTCACTGTCCTCTCTCTCTCTCATCCTCACTGTCCTCTCTACCATCCTCACTGTGCTCTCTCCCATCCTCACTGTCCTCTCTCTCTCCCATCCTCACTGTCCTCTCTCCCATCCTCACTGTCCTCTCTCTCTCTCATCCTCACTGTCCTCTATACCATCCTCACTGTGCTCGCTCCCATCCTCACTGTCCTCTCTACCATCCTCACTGTGCTCTCTCCAATCCTCTCTCTCCCATCCTCACTGTCCTCTCTCCCATCCTCACTGTCCTCTCTACCATCCTCACTGTCCTCTCTCTCCCATCCTCACTGTCCTCTCTCTCTCCCATCCTCACTGTCCTCTCTCTCTCCCATCCTCACTGTCCTCTCTCTCTCCCATCCTCACTGTCCTCTCTCTCTCCATCCTCACTGTCCTCTCTCTCTCCCATCCTCACTGTCCTCTCTCTCCCATCCTCACTGTCCTCTCTCTCCCATCCTCACTGTCCTCTCTCTCTCCCATCCTCACTGTCCTCTCTCTCTCCATCCTCACTGTCCTCTCTCTCTCCCATCCTCACTGTCCTCTCTCTCTCCCATCCTCACTGTCCTCTCTCTCTCCCATCCTCACTGTCCTCTCTCTCTCCATCCTCACTGTCCTCTCTCTCTCCATCCTCACTGTCCTCTCTCTCCCATCCTCACTGTCCTCTCTCTCTCCCATCCTCACTGTCCTCTCTCTCCCTTCCCATCCTCATTGTCCTCTCTCTCCCATCCTCACTGTCCTCGAGGGGAGAGAACCTGAGGGAGCCTGAGAGAAAGGAGAGAGGCTGAGAGAGGGGAGAGAGGCTGAGAGAGCCTGAGAGAGGGGAGAGAGGCTGAGAGAGCCTGAGAGAGGGGAGAGAGGCTGAGAGTGCCTGAGAGTGGGGAGAGAGGCTGAGAGAGCCGAGAGAGTGGAGAAAGGCTAGAGTGCCCTGAGAGAGGGGAGAGAGCTGAGAGAGCCTGAGAGAGGGGAGAGAGGGCTGAGAGAGGCTGAGAGGGCTGAGAGAGGAGAGAGAGGCTGAGGAGAGCCTGAGAGAGGGGAGAGAGGCTGAGAGAGCCTGAGAGAGGGGAGAGAGGCTGAGAGAGGCTGAGAGGCTGAGAGAGGGAGAGAGGCTGAGATGGAGCCTGAGAGAGGGGAGAAGAGGCTGAGAGAGCCGTGAGAGAGGGGAGGGAGAGGGTTGAGAGAGCCTGAGAGAGGGGGAGAGAGGCTGAGAGTGGGGAGAGAGCCTGAGAGAGGCTGAGAGGCTGAGAGAGGGTAGAGAGGGGAGAGAGGCTGAGAGGCTGAGAGAGGGGAGAGAGGCTGAGAGGCTGAGAGAGGGTAGAGAGGGGAGAGAGGCTGAGAGGCTGAGAGAGGGGAGAGAGGCTGAGAGAGGGGAGAGAGGCTGAGAGAGGGGAGAGAGGCTGAGAGAGGGGAGAGAGGCTGAGAGTGGGGAGAGAGCCTGAGAGAGGCTGAGGGAGCCTGAGAGAGGGGAGAGAGGCTGAGAGGCTGAGAGAGGGGAGAGAGGCTGAGAGAGGGGAGAGAGGCTGAGAGAGGGGAGAGAGGCTGAGAGAGGGGAGAGAGGCTGAGAGTGGGGAGAGAGCCTGAGAGAGGCTGAGGGAGCCTGAGAGAGGGGAGAGAGGCTGAGAGGCTGAGAGAGGCTGAGAGAGGGGAGAGAGGCTGAGAGAGGGGAGAGAGGCTGAGAGAGGGGAGAGAGGCTGCTGAGAGGCTGAGAGAGGGGAGAGAGGCTGAGAGGCTGAGAGAGGGGAGAGAGGCTGAGAGGCTGAGAGAGGAGAGAGGCTGAGAGGCTGAGAGAGGGGAGAGAGGCTGAGAGAGGCTGAGGGAGCCTGAGAGAGGCTGAGAGGCTGAGAGAGGGGAGAGAGGCTGAGAGGCTGAGAGAGGGGAGAGAGGCTGAGAGAGGCTGAGAGGCTGAGAGAGGGGAGAGAGGCTGAGAGAGGCTAAGAGAGGCTGAGAGGCTGAGAGAGGGGAGAGAGGCTGAGAGGCTGAGAGAGGCTGAGAGAGGGGAGAGAGGCTGAGAGAGGCTGAGAGGCTCAGAGAGGGGAGAGAGGCTGAGAGGCTGAGAGAGGCTGAGAGAGGGGAGAGAGGCTGAGAAAGGCTGAGAGAGGCTGAGAGAGGCTGAGAGAGGGGAGAGAGGCTGAGAAAGGCTGAGAGAGGCTGAGAGAGGGGAGAGAGGCTGAGAAGCTGAGAGAGGCTGAGAGAGGCTGAGAGAGGCTGAGAGAGGCTGAGAGAGGCTGAGAGAGGCTGAGAGAGGCTGAGAGAGGCTGAGAGAGGCTGAGAGAGGCTGAGAGAGGCTGAGAGAGGCTGAGAGAGGCTGAGAGAGGCTGAGAGAGGCTGAGAGAGGCTGAGAGAGGCTGAGAGAGGCTGAGAGAGGCTGAGAGAGGCTGAGAGAGGCTGAGAGAGGCTGAGAGAGGCTGAGAGAGGCTGAGAGAGGCTGAGAGAGGCTGAGAGAGCTGAGAGAGGCTGAGAGAGGCTGAGAGAGGCTGAGAGAGGCTGAGAGAGGCTGAGAGAGGCTGAGAGAGGCTGAGAGAGGCTGAGAGAGGCTGAGAGAGGTGAGAGAGGCTGAGAGAGGCTGAGAGAGGCTGAGAGGCTGAGAGAGGCTGAGAGAGGGGAGAGAGGCTGAGAGAGGCTGAGAGAGGCTGAGAGAGGCTGAGAGAGGCTGAGAGAGGCTGAGAGAGGCTGAAGAGAGGCTGAGAGAGGGAGAGAGGCTGAGAGAGGGAGAGAGGCTGAGAGAGGGAAGAGAGGCTGAGAGAGGCTGAGAGAGGCTGAGAGAGGGAGAGAGGCTGAGGAGGCTGAGAGAGGCTGAGAGTGGCTGAGAGAGGCTGAGAGAGGGGAGAGAGGCTGAGAGAGGCTGAGAGAGGGAGAGAGGAAGAGAGGCTGAGAGAGGGAAGAGAGGCTGAGAGAGGGAAGAGAGCTGAGAGAGGGGAGAGAGGCTGAGAGAGGCCTGAGAGAGGGGAGAGTGGCTGAGAGAGGCTGAGAGAGGGGAGAGAGGCTGAGAGAGGCTGAGAGAGGGGAGAGAGGCTGAGAGAGGGGAGAGTCTGAGAGAGGGGAGAGAGGCTGAGAGAGGGGAGAGAGGCTGAGAGAGCCTGAGAGAGGGGAGAGAGGCTGAGAGAGGCTGAGAGAGGGGAGAGTGGCTGAGAGAGGCTGAGAGAGGGGAGAGAGGCTGAGAGAGGCTGAGAGAGAGAGAGGCTGAGAGAGGCTGAGAGAGGCTGAGAGAGGCTGAGAGAGGCTGAGAGAGGCTGAGAGAGGGGAGAGGCTGAGAGAGGCTGAGAGAGGCTGAGAGAGGCTGAGAGAGGCTGAGAGAGGCTGAGAGAGGCTGAGAGAGGCTGAGAGAGGCTGAGAGAGGCTGAGAGAGGCTGAGAGAGGCTGAGAGAGGCTGAGAGAGGCTGAGAGAGGCTGAGAGAGGCTGAGAGAGGCTGAGAGAGGCTGAGAGAGGCTGAGAGAGGCTGAGAGAGGCTGAGAGAGGGAGAGAGGCTGAGAGAGGCTGAGAGAGGCTGAGAGAGGCTGAGAGAGGGGAGAGAGGCTGAGAGAGGCTGAGAGAGGCTGAGAGAGGCTGAGAGAGGCTGAGAGAGGCCTGAGAGAGGGGAGAGTGGCTGAGAGAGCCTGAGAGAGGGGAGAGAGGCTGAGAGAGGCTGAGAGAGGGGAGAGAGGCTGAGAGAGGCTGAGAGAGGCTGAGGAGGAGAGAGGCTGAGAGAGGCTGAGAGAGGGGAGAGAGGCTGAGAGAGCTGAGAGAGGGGAGAGAGGCTGAGAGAGGCCTGAGAGAGGGGAGAGTGGCTGAGAGAGCTGAGAGAGGGGAGAGAGGCTGTGTGAGAGCTGAGAGAGCGGAGAGAGGGGAGAGAGGGCTGAGGGAGGGGAGAGAGCCTGAAGAGGCTGAGAAGAGGCTGAGAGAGGCTGAGAGAGCTGAGAGTGGCTGAGAAGGCTGAGAGAGGGCCTGAGAGAGGGCTGGAGAGGCTGAGAGAGGCTGAGAGAATGGGGAGAGAGGCTGAGAGAGGCTGAGAGAAGGCTGAGAGAGCTGAGAGAGGGAGAGTGGCTGAGAGAGGCTGAGAGAGGGGAGAGAGATGAAGGCTGAGAGAGGCTGATAGAGGAATAGAGGCTGAGAGAGGGAGAGAATGATAGAGTGCTGAGCGAGGATGGAGAGAGGGAGAAAGGCTGAAGAGGCTGAGAGGCGAGAGAGGCGGAGAGGAGAGGCTGAGAGAGGGGAGAGAGGCTGAGAGAGATGGAGAGAGGCTGAGGGAGGCTGAGAGATGGGAGAGAGGCTGAGAGAGGAGAGAGGCTGAGAGAGGGGAAAGAGGCTGAGAGAGAGGGGAGAGAGGCTGAGAGAGGCTGAGAGGGCGAGAGAGGCTGAGAGAGGCTGAGAGAGGCTGAGGGAGGCTGAGAGAGGGGAGAGAGAGGCTGAGGGAGGCTGAGAGAGGGGAGAGAGAGAGGCTGAGAGAGGGGAGAGAGGCTGAGAGAGGCTGAGAGGCTGAGAGAGGGGAGAGAGGCTGAGAGGCTGGGAGAGGGGAGAGAGGCTGAGAGAGGGGAGAGAGGCTGATGGAGCCTGAGAGAGGGGAGAGAGCCTGAGAGGCTGAGGGAGCCTGAGAGAGGGGAGAGAGGCTGAGAGAGGCTGAGAGGGGAGAGAGGCTGAGGGAGGCTGAGAGAGGGGAGAGAGGCTGAGAGAGGCTGAGAGAGGGAGAGAGGGAGAGGCCTGAGAGAGAGAGGCTGAGAGAGGTGAGAGGGGCTGAGAGAGGCTTGAGAGAGGCTGAGAGGCTGAGAGAGGCTGAGAGAGGCTGAGAGAGGGCTGAGAGAGGCTGAGAGAGGGAAGAGAGGCTGAGAGAGCCTGAGAGAGGGTGAGAGAGCTGAGAGAGGCCTGAGAGAGGTGAGAGAGGCTGAGAGAGGCTGAGAGAGGGATGAGAGGCTGAGAGAGCTGAGAGAGGAAGAGAGGCTGAGAGAGGCTGAGAGAGGCTGAGAGAGGCTGAGAGAGGCTGAGGAGAGGCTGAGAGAGGCTGAGAGAGGCCTGAGAGAGGCTGAGAGAGGCTGAGAGAGGGCTGAGAGAGGCTGAGAGAGGCGGAGAGAGGCTGAGGAGGCTGAGAGAGGCTGAGAGAGGCTGAGAGAGGCTGAGAGAGGGGAGAGAGGCTGAGAGAGGAGAGAGGGCTGAGAGAGGGAGAGAGGCTGAGAGAGGCTGAGAGAGGCTGAGAGAGGAGAGAGGCTGAGAGAGGGAAGAGAGGCTGAGAGAGGGGACAGAGGCTGAGAGAGGCTGAGAGAGGCTGAGAGAGGCTGAGAGAGGCTGAGAGAGGGAGAGAGGCTGAGGGAGGCTGAGAGAGGGAGAGAGGCTGAGGGAGGCTGAGAGAGGGAGAGAGGCTGAGAGGCTGAGAGAGGGGAGAGAGGCTGAGGGAGGCTGAGAGAGGCTGAGAGAGGCTGAGAGAGGGAGAGAGGCTGAGAGAGGGGAGAGAGGCTGAGAGAGGCTGAGAGGCTGAGAGGGGAGAGAGGCTGAGGGAGGCTGAGAGAGGGAGAGAGGCTGAGAGGCTGAGGGAGTTTGAGAGAGGGGAGAGAGGCTGAGAGAGGCTGAGAGAGGCTGAGGGAGGCTGAGGGATGCTGAGGGAGGCTGAGAGAGGGGAGAGAGGCTGAGGGAGGCTGAGAGAGGGGAGAGAGGCTGAGAGAGGCTGAGAGAGGCTGAGAGAGGCTGAGAGAGGCTGAGAGAGGCTGAGAGAGGCTGAGAGAGGGGAGAGAGGCTGAGGGAGGCTGAGAGAGGGGAGAGAGGCTGAGAGAGGCTGAGGGAGGCTGAGGCTGAGAGAGGCTGAGAGAGGCTGAGAGGCTGAGAGAGGAGAGAGGCTGAGAGAGGCTGAGAGAGGGGAGAGAGGCTGAGAGAGGCTGAGAGAGGCTGAGAGAGGGAAGAGAGGCTGAGGGAGGCTGAGAGAGGGAGAGAGGCTGAGAGAGGCTGAGAGAGGGAGGGAGCCTGAGAGAGGGAAGAAAGGCTGAGAGACTGAGAGAGGGGAGAGAGGCTGAAGAGAGGCTGAGGGAGGCTGAGAGAGGGGAGAGAGGCTGAGAAGCTGAGAGAGGGGAAAGAGGCTGAAAGAGCCTGAGAGAGGGAGAGAGGCTGAGAGAGGGAGAGAGGCTGAGAGAGGAGAGAGGCTGAGAGGCTGAGAGAGGGAGAGAGGCTGAGAGAGGGGAGAGAGGCTGAGAGTGGGGAGAGAGGCTGAGAGAGGCTGAGGGAGCCTGAGAGAGGGGAGAAGTGCTGAGAGGCTGAGAGAGGGGATAGAGGCTGAGAGGCTGAGAGAGCCTGAGGGAGCCTGAGAGAGGGGAGAGAGGCTGAGAGGCTGAGAGAGGCTAAGGGAGCCTGAGAGAGACTGAGAGAGGCTGAGGGAGCTGAGAGAGGGGAGAGAGGCTGAGAAGGCTGAGAGAGGGGAGAGAGGCTGAGAGGCTGAGAGAGGAGAGAGGCTGAGGGAGGCTGAGAGAGGGGAGAGAGGCTGAGAGGCTGAGAGGGGGAGAGGGGACTGAGGGAGCCTGAGAGAGGGGAGAGAGGCTGAGAGAGGCTGAGAGAGGGAGAGAGGCTGAGAGAGGCTGAGAGAGAGAGGCTGAGAGAGGCTGAGAGAGAGGGAGAGAGGCTGAGGAGGCTGAGAGAGGGAGAGAGGCTGAGAGAGGGCTGAGAGAGGCTGAGGGAGGCTGAGGGAGGCTGAGAGGGGAGAGGCTGAGAGGCTGAGAGAGGCTGAGAGAGGGGAGAGAGGCTGAGGGAGGCTGAGAGAGGGGAGAGAGGCTGGGGAGAGAGGCTGAGAGAGGGAAAAGGGAGCCTGAGAGAGGGGAGAGAAGCTGAGAGGCTGGGAGAAGGGAGAGAGGCTGAAAGAGGCTGAGAGAGGGGAGAGAGGCTGAGGAAGCCTGAGAGAGAGAGAGAGAGAGGCTGAGAGAGGGGAGAGAGGATGAGAGAGGCTGAGGGAGGCCTGAGAGAGGCTGAGAGAGGCTGAGAGGCTGAGAGAGGGGAGAGAGGCTGAGAGGCTGAGAGAGGGGAGAGAGGCTGAGGGAGCCTGAGAGAGGCTGAGAGGGTGAGAGAGGCTGAGGGAGCCTAAGAGAGGCTGAGAGGGGAGAGAGGCTGAGAGAGGCTGAGAGAGGGAGAGAGGCTGAGAGAGGCTGAGAGAGGCTGAGAGGCTGAGAGAGGGGAGAGAGGCTGAGAGGAGGGAGGCTGAGAGAGGGAGAGAGAGAGAGAGAGGGAGAGAGGCTGAGAGAGGGGAGAGAGGCTGAGGGAGGCTGAGAGGGGGAGAGAGGCTGAGAGAGGCTGAGAGAGAGAGCCTGAGAGAGGGAGAGAGGCTGAGAGAGGCTAAGAGAGAGAGAGGCTGAAAAGAGGCTGAGAGAGGCTGAGAGAGGGGAGAGAGGCGAGAGGGAGAGAGGCTGAGAGAGGCTGAGAGAGGCTGAGAGAGGGAGAGAGGCTGAGAGAGGCTGAGAGGCTGAGAGAGGGAGAGAGGCTGAGAGAGGCTGAGAGAGGGAGAGAGGCTGAGGGAGGCTGAGAGAGGGGAGAGAGGCTGAGAGAGGCTGAGAGAGGCTGAGAGAGGCTGAGAGGCTGAGGGAGGCTGAGAGAGGGGAGAGAGGCTGAGAGAGGCTGAGAGAGGAGAGAGGCTGAGAGAGAGAGAGGCTGAGAGAGGGAGAGAGGCTGAGAGAGGCTGAGAGAGGGAGAGAGGCTGAGAGAGGCTGAGAGAGGGAGAGAGGCTGAGAGAGGGAGAGAGGCTGAGAGAGGCTGAGAGAGGCTGAGAGAGGCTGAGAGAGAGGCTGAGAGAGGGAGAGAGGAGGCTGAGAGGGGGAGAGAGGAGAGAGAGAGGGGAGAGAGGCTGAGAGAGGCTGAGGGAGCCTGAGAGAGGGGAGAGAGTCTGAGAGGCTGGGAGAGGGGAGAGAGGCTGAGAGAGGCTGAGAGAGGGGAGAGAGGCTGAGGGAGCCTGAGAGAGGGGTGAGAGGATGAGAGTGGGGAGAGAGGCTGAGAAGCTGAGAGAGGCTGAGAGAGGCTGAGAGAGGCTGAGAGAGCTGAGAGAGGGAGAGAGGCTGAGAGAGGAGAGGCTGAGAGAGCTGAGAGAGGCTGAGGGAGGCTGAGAGAGGCTGAGAGGGTGAGAGAGCTGAGAGAGGGGAGAGAGGCTGAGAGGCTGAGAGAGGGAGAGAGGCTGAGGGAGCTGAGAGAGGGAAGAGAGGCTGAGGGAGGCTGAGAGAGAGAGGCTGAGAAAGGCTGAGAGAGGGGAAAGAGGCTGAGAGAGGCTGAGGGAGGGTGAGAGAGGGAGAGAGGCTGAGAGGCTGAGAGAGGCTGAGGGAGCCTGAGAGAGGGAGAGAGGCTGAGAGAGGGGAGAGAGGCTGAGAGGAGAGAGGCTGAGAGAGGCTGAGAGGCTGAGGGAGGAGAGAGGCTGAGAGAGGCTGAGAGAGGCTGAGAGAGGCTGAGAGAGAGGCTGAGAGAGGCTGAGGGAGGCTGAGAGAGGGAGAGAGGCTGAGAGAGGCTGAGAGAGGAGAGAGGCTGAGAGAGGCTGAGAGAGCTGAGAGAGGCTGAGAGAGGCTGAGGGAGGCTGAGAGAGGGGGAGAGAGGCTGAGAGAGGCTGAGAGAGGCTGAGAGAGGGAGAGAGGCTGAGAGGCTGAGAGGGGAGAGAGGCTGAAAGGCTGAGAGGCTGAGAGAGGGAGAGAGGCTGAGAGAGGGAGAGAGGCTGAGAGGCTGAGAGAGGGGAGAGAGGCTGAGAGAGGCTGAGAGAGGCTGAGAGAGGGAGAGGCTGAGAGAGGCTGAGGGAGGCTGAGAGAGGGAGAGAGGCTGAGGGAGGCTGAGAGAGGGGAGAGAGGCTGAGAGAGGCTGAGAGAGGCTGAGAGAGGAAGAGGCTGAGAGAGGGAGAGAGGCTGAGAGGCTGAGAGAGAGAGGCTGAGAGAGCTGAGAGAGGCTGAGAGAGAGGCTGAGAGAGGCTGAGAGAGGCTGAGAGAGGCTGAGAGAGGCTGAGAGAGGGAGAGAGGCTGAGAGAGGCTGAGAGGCTGAGAGAGGGAGAGGGGAGAGAGGCTGAGAGGCTGAGAGAGGGAGAGAGAGAGAGGCTGAGAGAGGGGAGAGAGGCTGAGGGAGCCTGAGAGGGGGAGAGAGAGGCTGAGAGAGGGGAGAGAGGATGAGAGAGGGGAGAGAGGCTGAGGGAGGCTGAGAGAGGGGAGAGAGGCTGAGAGGCTGAGAGAGGGGAGAGAGGCTGAGGGAGGCTGAGAGAGGCTGAGAGAGGTGAGAGAGGCTGAGAGAGGGAGAGAGGCTGAGGGAGGCTGAGAGAGCTGAGAGAGGGGAGAGAGCCTGAAAGGCTGAGAGAGGGGAGAGAGGCTGAGAGAGGCTGAGAGAGGCTGAGAGAGGGAGAGGGGGAGGCTGAGAGAGGGGAGAGCTGAGAGGGCTGAGAGAGGGGAAGAGGCTGAGGGAGCTGAGAGAGGAGAGGCTGAGAGGGGCTGAGAGAGGGAGGCTGAGAGGAGGAGAGGGAGAGAGCTGAGGGGGCTGAGAGAGAGAGAGAGGCTGAGAGAGGCTGAGGAGGAGCTGAGAGGGAGAGAGGCTGAGAGAGGGAGGGAGGAGAGGCTGAGAGGGGGAGAGGGGGAGAGGCTGAGGGAGGCTGAGAGAGGGGAGAGGGGGGAGGGGGAGGGGGGGAGGCTGAGGAGGCTGAGAGAGGGAAGGAGGCTGAGAGGAGAGAGGAGCTGAGAGGCTGAGAGAGGCTGAGAGAGGCTGAGGAGGCTGAGAGGGGGGAGAGAGGCTGAGAGAGGCTGAGAGAGCTGAGGGAGGCTGAGAGGGGGAGGAGGCTGAGAGAGGGAGGGAGGAGGAGAGAGGGGGGAGGCTGAGGGAGGCTGAGAGGGGGAGGCTGAGAGGCTGAGAGGGGCTGAGAGAGGGGGAAGAGAGGGGGGAGCTGGAGAGATGAGAGAGGGGAGAGAGGGCTGAGAGGAGGAGAGGGAGAGCTGAGGGGGGAGAGAAGAGAGAGGAGAGAGAGAGGAGAGAGGGCGGGAGGAGAGAGAGGGGAGGCTGAGGAGGCTGAGGGAGGAGGAGGGGAGAGAGGCTGAGGGGAGAGGCTGAGAGAGGCTGAGAGAGGGGAGAGACTGAGAGAGGCTGAGAGGGAGCCTGAGAGGCTGAGGGAGCTGAGAGAGGGGAGGAGGGAGAGGCTGAGAGAGGCTGAGAGGCTGAGAGGGGAGAGAGGCTGAGAGAGAGGCTGAGAGGCTGAGAGAGGGAGAGAGGCTGAGGGAGGCTGAGAGAGGGGAGAGAGGCTGAGAGAGGCTGAGAGAGGGAGAGAGGCTGAGGGAGGCTGAGAGAGGGAGAGAGGGAGAGAGGCTGAGGAGGCTGAGAGAGGGGAGAGAGGCTGAGAGAGGCTGAGGGAGGCTGAGAGAGGGGAGAGAGGCTGAGAGAGGGAGAGAGGCTGAGAGAGGAGAGAGGCTGAGAGAGGCTGAGAGAGGGGAGAGAGGCTGAGAGAGGCTGAGAGAGGCTGAGAGAGGGAGAGAGGCTGAGGGAGGCTGAGAGAGGGGAGAGAGGCTGAGAGAGGCTGAGAGGCTGAGAGAGGGAGAGAGGCTGAGGAGGCTGAGAGAGGGAGAGAGGCTGAGGGAGGCTGAGAGAGGGGAGAGAGGCTGAGGAGGCTGAGGAGAGGCTGAGAGAGGGGAGAGAGGCTGAGAGGCTGATAGAGGGAGAGAGGCTGAGAGAGCTGAGAGGCTGAGAGAGGGAGAGAGGCTGAGAGTCTGAGAGTGGGGAAAGAGGCTGAAAGAGGCTGAGGGAGCCTGAGAGAGGGGAGAGAGGCTGAGAGGCTGAGAGAGGGGAAGAGAGGCTGAGAGGCTGAGAGAGGGGAGAGAGGCTGAGAGGCTGAGAGTGGGGAGAGAGGGGAGAGAGGCTGAGAGAGGCTGAGAGAGGCTGAGAGAGGGAGAGAGGCTGAGAGAGGCTGAGAGAGGCTGAGGGAGGCTGAGAGAGGGAGAGAGGCTGAGAGAGGCTGAGAGAGGGGAGAGAGGCTGAGAGGCTGAGAGAGGAGAGAGGCTGAGAGGCTGAGAGAGGGAGAGAGGGAGAGAGGCTGAGAGAGGCTGAGAGAGGCTGAGAGAGGGAGAGAGGCTGAGAGAGGCTGAGAGAGGGGAGAGAGGCTGAGGAGGCTGAGAGAGAGGGAGAGAGGCTGAGAGAGGCTGAGAGAGGGGAGAGAGGCTGAGAGGCTGAAGAGGCTGAGAGAGGCTGAGAGAGGAGAGAGGCTGAGGGAGGCTGAGAGGGGGGAGAGAGGCTGAGGGAGGCTGAGAGAGGGAGAGGCTGAGAGAGGGAGAGAGGCTGAGGGAGGCTGAGAGAGGGAGAGAGGCTGAGAGAGGCTGAGAGAGGGGAGGGGAGAGAGGCTGAGAGAGGGGAGAGAGGCTGAGAGAGGGAGAGAGGCTGAGAGAGGCTGAGGGAGTCTGAGAGAGGGAGAGAGGCTGAGGGAGGCTGAGAGAGGGGAGAGAGCCTGAAAGGCTGAGAGAGGGGAGAGAGGCTGAGAGAGGATAAGGGAGCCTGAGAGAGGGGAGAGAGGCTGAGAGGCTGGGAGAAGGGAGAGAGGCTGAGAGAGGCTGAGAGAGGGGAGAGAGGCTGAGGAAGCCTGAGAGAGGAGAGAGAGGCTGAGAGGTTGAGAGAGGCTGAGAGAGGCTGAGGGAGGCTGAGAGAGGGGACAGAGGCTGAGAGGCTGAGAGGCTGAGAGAGTCTGAGAGAGGCTGAGAGAGGCTGAGGGATGCTGAGAGAGGGGAGAGGGCCTGAAAGGCTGAGAGAGGGGAGAGAGGCTGAGAGAGGATAAGGGAGCCTGAGAGAGGGGAGAGAAGCTGAGAGGCTGGGAGAAGGGAGAGAGGCTGAAAGAGGCTGAGAGAGGGGAGAGAGGCTGAGGAGGCTGAGAGAGGGAGAGAGGCTGAGAGAGGGAGAGAGGCTGAGAGAGGCTGAGAGAGGGAGAGAGGCTGAGAGAGGCTGAGAGGGAGAGAGGCTGAGAGAGGCTGAGAGAGGGAGAGAGAGGCTGAGAGAGGCTGAGAGAGGGGAGAGTGGCTGAGAGAGGCTGAGAGAGGCTGAGAGAGGCTGAGAGGGAGAGAGGCTGAGAGAGGCTGAGAGGGCTGAGAGAGGGGAGAGAGGCTGAGAGAGGCTGAAGAGGGAGAGAGGGGAGAGAGGCTGAGAGAGGCTGAGAGAGGCTGAGAGAGGGAAGAGGCTGAGAGAGGCTGAGAGAGGGGAAGAGAGGGAGAGAGAGGCTGAGAGAGGGGAGAGAGGCTGAGAGAGGCTGAGAGAGGGAGAGAGGCTGAGAGAGGGAGAGAGGCTGAGAGAGGCTGAGAGGCTGAGAGAGGAAGAGAGGCTGAGAGAGCTGAGAGAGGGGAGAGAGGCTGAGAGAGGCTGAGAGAGGGGAGAGAGGCTGAGGGAGGCTGAGAGAGGGAGAGAGGCTGAGAGAGGCTGAGAGAGGGAGAGAGGCTGAGAGAGGCTGAGAGAGGGAGAGAGGCTGAGAGAGGCTGAGGGAGGCTGAGAGAGGGGAGAGAGGCTGAGGAGGCTTGAGAGAGGGAGAGAGGCTGAGAGGCTGAGAGAGGGAGAGAGGCTGAGAGAGGCTGAGAGAGCTGAGAGAGGGAGAGAGGCTGAGAGGCTGAGGGAGAAGAGAGGCTGAGAGAGGGGAGAGAGGCTGAGGGAGCTGAGAGAGGGGAGAGAGGCTGAGAGAGGCTGAGAGAGGGGAGAGAGGCTGAGAGAGGCTGAGAGAGGCTGAGAGAGGCTGAGAGAGGCTGAGAGAGGGGAGAGAGGCTGAGAGAGGGGAGAGAGGCTGAGAGAGGCTGAGAGAGGCTGAGAGAGGGCTGAGAGAGGCTGAGAGGCTGAGAGAGGGGAGAGAGGCTGAGAGAGGCTGAGGGAGCCTGAGAGAGGGGAGAGAGGCTGAGAGAGGCTGAGAGAGGGAGAGAGGCTGAGAGAGGCTGAGAGAGGCTGAGAGAGGGGAGAGAGGCTGAGGGAGCCTGAGAGAGGGGAGAGAGGCTGAGAGAGGCTGAGAGAGGAGAGAGGCTGAGAAGGCTGAGAGGAGAAGGCTGAGAGAGAGGAGGCTGAGAGAGAGGGGAGAGAGGCTGAGAGAGGCTGAGAGAGGCTGAGAGAGGGAGAGAGGCTGAGAGAGGGAGAGAGGCTGAGAGAGGCTGAGAGAGGCTGAGAGAGGGGAGAGAGGCTGAGAGAGGGAGAGAGGCTGAGAGAGGCTGAGAGAGGCTGAGAGAGGGGAGAGAGGCTGAGAGAGGGAGAGAGGCTGAGAGAGGCTGAGAGGGAGAGAGGCTGAGAGAGGCTGAGAGGCTGAGAGAGGCTGAGAGAGGCTGAGAGAGGCTGAGAGAGGCTGAGAGAGGCTGAGAGAGGGGAGAGAGGCTGAGAGAGGCTGAGAGAGGCTGAGAGAGGAGAGAGGCTGAGAGAGGCTGAGAGAGGCTGAGAGAGGCTGAGAGAGGCTGAAGAGGCTGAGAGAGGGAGAGAGGCTGAGAGAGGCTGAGAGAGGCTGAGAGAGGCTGAGAGAGGCTGAGAGAGGGGAGAGAGGGCTGAGGAGGCTGAGAGGGGAGAGAGGCTGAGAGAGGCTGAGAGAGGCTGAGGGAGGCTGAGAGAGGGGAGAGAGGCTGAGGAGGCTGAGAGAGGGGAGAGAGGCTGAGGGAGGCTGAGAGAGGGGAGAGAGGCTGAGGGAGGCTGAGAGAGGGGAGAGAGGCTGAGAGCTGAGAGGCTGAGAGAGAGGGAGAGAGGCTGAGAGAGGCTGAGAGAGGCTGAGAGGGGAGAGAGGCTGAGGGAGGCTGAGAGAGAGAGAGGCTGAGAGAGGCTGAGAGGCTGAGAGAGGGGAGAGAGGCTGAGGAGGCTGAGAGAGGGAGAGAGAGGGAGAGAGGCTGAGAGAGGCTGAGAGAGGGAGAGAGGCTGAGAGAGGGGAGAGAGGCTGAGGGAGGCTGAGAGAGGGGAGAGAGGCTGAGGGAGGCTGAGAGAGGGGAGAGAGGCTGAGGGAGGCTGAGAGAGGGGAGAGAGGCTGAGGGAGGCTGAGAGAGGGGAGAGAGGCTGAGGAGAGGCTGAGAGAGGCTGAGAGAGGGAGAGAGGCTGAGAGGGAGGCTGAGAGAGGGGAGAGAGGCTGAGAGTGGCTGAGAGAGGCTGAGAGTGGGGGAGAGAGGCTGAGGGTGGCTGAGAGAGGGGAGAGAGGCTGAGAGAGGCTGAGAGGCTGAGAGAGGGAGAGAGGCTGAGGGAGGCTGAGAGGGGAGAGAGGCTGAGGGAGGCTGAGAGAGGGAGAGGGAGAGAGGCTGAGAGAGGCTGAGAGGCTGAGAGAGGGGAGAGAGGCTGAGAGAGGCTGAGAGAGGGGAGAGAGGCAGAGAGAGGCTGAGAGAGGGGGAGAGAGGCTGAGGGAGGCTGAGAGAGGGAGAGAGGCTGAAGAGGCTGAGAGAGGGGAGAGAGGCTGAGGGAGGCTGAGAGAGGGAGAGAGGCTGAGAGAGGCTGAGAGAGGGGAGAGAGGCTGAGGGAGGCTGAGAGAGGGGAGAGAGGGGGGCTGAGAGAGGGGAGAGAGGCTGAGAGAGGCTGAGAGAGAGGCTGAGAGAGGCTGAGAGAGGCTGAGAGAGGCTGAGAGAGGCTGAGAGAGGGGAGAGAGGCTGAGGGAGGCTGAGAGAGGGGAGAGAGGCTGAAGAGGCTGAGAGGGGGAGAGAGGCTGAGGGAGGCTGAGAGGGGAGAGAGGCTGAGAGAGGCTGAGAGGCTGAGAGGGGAGAGAGGCTGAGGGAGGCTGAGAGAGGGGAGAGAGGCTGAGGAGGCTGAGAGAGGGAGAGAGGCTGAGGGAGGCTGAGAGAGGGAGAGAGGCTGAGAGAGGCTGAGGAGCTGAGAGAGGGGAGAGAGGCTGAGGGAGGCTGAGAGAGGGGAGAGAGGCTGAGAGAGAGAGGCTGAGAGGGAGGCTGAGAGAGGGGAGAGAGGCTGAGAGAGGCTGAGAGAGGCTGAGAAGAGAGGCTGAGAGAGGCTGAGAGAGGGAGAGAGAGGCTGAGGAGGGGAGAGAGGCTGAAGAGGCTGAGAGGCTGAGAGAGGGAGAGAGGCTGAGAGAGGGAGAGAGGCTGAGAGAGGCTGAGAGGAGGGGAGAGGGGGAGGCTGAGAGAGGGGGGAGAGAGGCTGAGGGAGGCTGAGAGAGAGGGGAGGGGGGGAGGCTGAGAGGGAGAGAGCTGAGAGAGGAGAGAGGCTGAGAGAGAGGCTGAGAGGAGAGAGGGAGAGGCTGAAGAGGCTGAGGAGGCTGAGAGAGGGAGAGAGGCTGAGAGAGGGGAGAGAGGCTGAGGGAGGCTGAGAGAGGGGAGAGAGGCTGAGAGGGGAGGCTGAGAGGGGGAGGCTGAGAGGCTGAGAGAGGAGAGAGGCTGAGAGAGGCTGAGAGAGGGAGAGAGGCTGAGGGGGAGAGGCTGAGAGAGGCTGAGAGGGAGCTGAGAGAGGCTGAGGGAGGCTGAGGGAGGCTGAGAGAGGGGGAGGGAGAGAGCTGAGAGGCTGAGAGAGGGGAGAGAGGCTGAGAGAGGCTGAGGAGGCTGAGAGGGGAGAGAGGCTGAGGGAGGGCTGAGAGAGGGGGGGGAGAGAGGCTGAGAGGCTGAGAGGAGAGAGGGGAGAGGCTGAGAGAGAGGGAGGGGGAGGGGGGGGAGAGAGGCTGAGGGAGAAGGAGAGGGAGAGGGGGGAGAGAGGCTGAGGGAGGCTGAGAGAGGGCTGAGAGAGCTGAGAGAGGCTGAGAGGGGGGGCTGAGAGAGGAGAGAGGCTGAGAGAGGCTGAGAGGAGGAGAGGGAGCTGAGAGGGGAGGCTGAGAGAGGGGGGAGAGGCTGAGAGAGGCTGAGAGGGGAGAGAGGCTGAGAGAGGGGCTGAGAGGGAGGCTGAGAGAGGAGGCTGAAAGAGGGGAGCTGAGAGAGGCTGAGAGGGGGGAGAGGGGAAAGAGGCTGAGAGAGGCTGAGAGAGGCTGAGAGGCTGAGAGGGAGCTGAGGGAGAGGGCTGAGAGGGGGGAGAGAGCTGAAGAGGCTGAGAGAGGGGAGAGAGGCTGAGAGAGGCTGAGGAGGCTGAAAGAGGGGGAGAGAGCTGAGGAGGAGGAGAGAGGCTGAAGAGGGAGAGAGAGGGAGAGGCTGAGAGGGGGAGGCTGAGAGGAGAGGAGAGAGGCTGAGGGAGCTGAAGGAGAGAGAGGGAGAGAGGCTGAGGGGGGAGAGGCTGAGAGAGGCTGAAGAGAGGCTGAGAGAGGCTGAGAGAGCTGAGAGAGGCTGAGAGGCTGAGAGAGGGAGAGAGGCTGAAGAGAGGCTGAGGGGAGGCTGAGGAGGCTGAGAGAGGGGAGAGAGAGGCTGAGAGAGGCTGAGAGGGAGAGAGGCTGAGAGAGGAGAGAGGGGAGGGGAGGAGGGCTGAGAGGGAGGCTGAGAGGGGGAGAGAGGCTGAGAGGCTGAGAGGAGGGAAGAGGCTGAGGGAGCTGAGAGAGGGAGAGAGGCTGAGAGGCTGAGAGGGGGAGAGAGGCTGAAAGAGGCTGAAGAGGCTGAGAGAGGGAGAGAGGCTGAGAGAGGGGTGAGGGAGAGAGGGGAGAGAGGCTGAGAGGCTGAGAGAGGGGAGAGAGGCTGAGAGGGCTGAGAGGGGGGAGAGAGGGGAGAGAGGCTGAGAGAGGAGAGGCTGAGAGAGGCTGAGAGAGGGGAGAGGCTGAGAGAGGGAGAGGAGGGGAGAGGGGAGAGAGAGGCTGAGAGAGGGAGAGAGGGGGGAGGGAAGGCTGAGGAGCTGAGAGAGGGGAGAGAGGGGGGGGGGCTGAGGAGAGGGGGGAGAGGCAGGAGAGGCTGAGAGAGAGAGAGGGAGAGGGGCTGAGGCGGGGGGAGGGGAGAGAGGCTGAGAGAGGGAGAGGAGAGAGGAGAGGAGGCTGAGAGAGGGGAGAGAGGGAGCTGAGAGCTGAGAGAGGCTGAGAGAGGCAGAGGGAGGCTGAGAGGGGAGAGAGGCTGAGGGAGGCTGAGAGGGGAGGGGAAGAGAGGGGGGAGAGAGGGGTGCTGAGAGGGGAGCTGAGAGAGGGGAGAGAGGCTGGGAGAGAGGCTGAGGGAGCCTGGAAAGAGGGGAGGAGAGGGGGTGCTGAGGGAGCGAGAGTAGAGGTAGGTCAGAGAGCTGAGGGAGGGAGCGGCTGAGAGAGCGGCGTTGAGAGAGGGTCAGAGGAGAGAGGGAGGCAGAGGCGAGTGGGAGCCGAAGGGGAGAGTGAGAGGAGGAGCGGTGAGCAGGCTGCGTGGGGAGAGGGAGAGTGGGGGAGGGGAATTTGGGGGCGGACCTGCATGAAGAGAAAGTGGAAACCGAGCAGGGAAAGTAGGGAATAGGGGGCTCCGAGAGAGGGGAGAGAGAGGGGGAGGGGAGGGAGGGGGAGGGGAGAGGAGATAAGAGGGGGATGGAGACTGAGCTGGAGGGGAGTGGAAGGAGGGGGGGAGGGCGGGGGAGGCCAGAGAGAGAAGGCTCGGAAGATCTGAGAGAATGACAGGAGAGTGAGGGAGGCTGAGAGGAGGCGGAGGGGGGGGGGATGCTGAGAGGGAGAGAGTGATGGGAGGCTGGGGAGTCGATGGGCTAGGGGCTGCTGAAGGATAGTGAAGGCTGTGTTTATAAGGGGTCGAGAGGTGCGAGGAAGGGGGAAGCCGCTAGAGTGGGCGAGGAGAGGAGAAGCAGAAACAGGTATTGATGCAGGCTTGAGGCTGAGTTCTTTCTGCTTTCTTTTTTTTTCTCGTTTTAGTTACGATGGGTTAGAGGCTGTAGGTCTTGTATACGCTACGCATGGTAGCGGTGTTTTTCTGCAGTTTTCAGTAGCTGAGGAG